>JARGXW010000790.1:0-60561 GCA_029204085.1 Mycena sp. CBHHK59/15
GTTCCAAACCGAAGCCGAAGGGTGTCGGCAAGAGAAATGGAGAGGAGGTTAAGGTTGATATGAGATGAAGAAAGTCCAGTGAGTGCCTCACGGTAAAAGTCGATAGCACGGTCGAGGTCCGCTAAATCACCTCTGAGCTTAAACCGGGCCTTAAGCGCCCGCGCCAGATCCGTCAAAGACTGGGCCCTGTCCACAGGGAGAAGATCCATTGACAGTGCTTGTTCCACCAGTTCAATACCACTGTCCAGGTCTGCACCTGTACCCTTGTTTTCAAAGAGGAGGCAGAGCATCTTTCCGAGGTTGCTCAAAATTGTTTGATAGTCGCGCCGATGGAGCCCCGCCGACAGCCCGAGTGCTTCGCGCAGAAGCTCGATGGCGCGATCCAGGTCGGCGGTGTCGTACCTATCTTCGAACCGTCTATAAAGGCCTCCTGCGAGACTGCCAAGGGCTTGGCCACGCTGAGGGTGAGGAAAAGGCCGAAACTCCAGTGCATCGTAGTACAACCCAATAGCGCTGTCAAGATCCGTTGGGTCACCCCTCAGTTCAAAGCGCATGATGACAGCATTTGCGAGGTGGTTCAGGGATACCCCGCGGTCTTGGTTGATAGCCACCAGGGTGGTAGCGCTGTGCAACTCTATGGCCTTGTCCAGGTCCACTGTCTCTCCTTGGCTTTCGAATCGGGTCTGTAGGGCAGCACCTAAACTGTCCTGGAGGAATGTATAGCTGGAATGTCCCCACGTTAATGTAGGGACGGCCATCTCCAAATATGTGATGGCAATATCGACGTCCAAGTCGTCTCCTGAATCTCCATAAGCCTTGACGAGATCTGTACCATTCTCCATCAATTGTGCATCCCGTTCTAACGACTCTCCGATTGCATTTAGAGCCTCCGATACATTCTCGGGATTCGGTCCACAAAGGAGAGCAGCACAGAGGCATGAGATATTATTGGGTTCAGTCGCATAAAGCTGACGCATTAGAGCGATCGCCTCTTCGATGTCGCGCCCATTGCCAGTGCGACTGAACCTAATCAAATGTGCATTGGCAAGTTGTCGAAGTGTTTGAATGTGACTGGACGAAAGAGCTCCTGGGCCGATACAAGTCTCATCTTGCTGATAGAGGGAGATGGCAGTGTTCAGATTTGATACTTCGATGCCTGCGTAGAACCTGGCATAAATGCCACAAGCCAAGTCCACCATTGCCTCGGGATCGTTCATCTCCATGTCTTCGTTGGGTAATGTTGTCTGCGTCCAAATTGAGACTCAGCCCACAACTTGCAAAGCAGGTGAATTGGAGAAAGGTGGTAAATTACTACATAAATGATAACTCAGAAAATACTCTGCATACCGTCGTAACCGTAGTGCTTTCCCTACTGTTCAATGCACCCCTTGTCATCAAAGAAGAAGGATGGACGTCGCCCAAGTAACGGGTCCATAATGGGAACCACAATACTGCAAAAGTTGTATTGGAGGAAGGTGGTGGATTACAAAATACATGATAAATCGAAAAATACTGCGCATATAACGGTAAATTGGTGCTTGCCCTGATGTCCTAATGCACCCCTCATTATCGAAAAAAAGAAAATGTGTGCACATGTCGCAAGTTGGCCGCCACTGGATGACGAGGAGGACGTCAGGATGATCACGGCATTGTCTTACCATCCCAAACGAGTCCGTACAGTTTAAACCCCACGTTACACCAGCCTTTAACCAGCCTTTAACGCGTCCGACTCGCCGACCTTGAACTCCGGGGACATTTTAGGATTACACCACTTGATTTTGTGCCGATGCTCCAGAGGATGGCAGCTGCGTAGGAATTTCGCGGCCTCGACAGAATCTGCGATGCTATCAAAGAAGATCAAGAATTTTGCTGGTGGTTTATCGCCGGGCTTCCAGTTCGCGGGGATGAAGACGGCGAGGTCCATGAAGCTGTTCATGGAGTACTTCATCTCACGGACCACAAGGTGAATATTAGGCCGGTCATTTGACCGATGGATTATTTTGACTTTTTTAATAGAAACCTGAAGAATCTTCATGACATCGGTGAGCATGGCGGGGGGGAGCGTAGCAGAAACGATTACAAAAGGAATGTCCCGCGGGATAAGGTAACGGAGGCGGCCAACCTCCTTATATTCCGGCCAGAACCCTGCCCACCTGCTCACACAGTGGCCCTCGTCCCATGCAATACTGATGAGGCGATGTGTGAATTCCGGTTTCTTCCACAGTTTCTCAAAGCCCCTGTCCTGTTTCATCAACATCTCCACATTGGTCACGATTACTCGGTATTTTCCTTCCTCGATATCCTATGTAGCACCCTGATTAGTTTAACGCGATGGGATTGATGCTGCGGCATACACGCACCCGGAAGTTGTCTGCATTAGCATTATCTGCCGTGATATTGATGCCCTTCACACCCATAGCTGCCAACTGCTCGAGATTTTGTTCCCCGAGAATATTTAATGGGCTAATGACCAACTGGATGCCCACAGGCCATAATAGCAGGGGCAACCAGAAGGTGAGTGTCTTCCCAGATCACGTAGCCACTATGCACACGACATCACCGTCGTGCTTGAGGATGGCTTTGACAACTCGGATCTGCCATAGGCATGGCTGATATCCAACGTGTTTGATGGCCTTCGCGCATATTTCTGCGAAGGTATACTGTGGAGGGCCAGAGGAAGATGCTGAGACATTTTTAGAGAAGACAGGAGGCATCAGCGGCAAAACGACGCGAAACTGTGATGCGTTTAGGTGAGAGAGGGCGTCACACAAATGCGGACGGTGCCAGTTACTTGCGGGTCCTGGATGTGGCTATGTTGTTTACACATGTTAAATGCCAGCCGAGCCAAACATGTGCAAGCGCAAAAAAACGCAAAAAACGCAATTTGCGCAATGTGCGCAATTTGCGCAATTTGCCAATACTTGCAGTATAAGCACAACTTGCTTTCATTTCCATTGCTTTGCATTTGTTGTAGCCTGGCACACGGGCGTTGATGCTATGCTTTGATGCCAGTTGAGCCAACCATGTGCAAGTGCAAAAAAAAACGCAAAAAAGGCAATTTGCGCAACGCGCGCAATTTGCGCAATTTGCCAATACTTGTAGTATCAGCACAACTTGCTTTAATTTCAATTGCTTTGCATTTGTTGTAACCTGGCACGCGGGCGTTGATGCTATGCTTTGATGCCAGTTGAGCCAACCATGTGCAAGTGCAAAAAAAACGCAAAAAAGGCAATTTGCGCAACGCGCGCAATTTGCGCAATTTGCCAATACTTGTAGTATAAGCACAACTTGCTTTCATTTCAATTGCTTTGCATTTGTTGTAACCTGGCACGCGGGCGTTGATGCTATGCTTTGATGCCAGTTGAGCCAAACATGTGCAAGTGCAAAAAAACACAATTTGCGCAATTTGCGAAATTTTGGAACCCCCTGTTCATACACATTGATTTTGCTTGACTGGTTCAGGATACAAACATTATGTACAATGTACCGTTAGAAGGAATATTAGGGTTAAGATGGAAGGCTGACATGACAAATGACTGAAATGAGGGTCAATTACCAAATTGGGAACTCACCACCAATGTCCCAATATGGTAGGACATTATCCATGGTCCTTGTACACATACTTTATGGACAGTATTAAATGCTTGCATTGTAGGCCGTATGTATAAATGTACATTCCCTTGACGAATAAGGCTGCCAAAAAGCTCTTGTGGTGCAAGATGCAAATGATTGGGAAACCATCGAAAAATGGAAATGCATTGTTTGGGCTGAAGATTGTGGATGATGGCGGAGTTTTAGTGCTCGCATTGTGTTCCACATGTATTGATGTACATTCAACGGATAAATAAGGGTGCCAAGAAGAACTAATGGTGTGAGATGCAAATTATGTGGGAAAGTCTCCAAAAATGGAAATGCATCGTGTGGGATGAACATCTTGTACGATGGTGTATCTTAATGCTTCGCATTGTATACCAAATGTATAGGTGTATATCTCCCAGAGGAATAAGGCTGCCACCAAGAACTCATGGAGCGAGATGTGAATGATGGAGGAAACAATCCAAAAATGCAAATTCATCGTTTGCGGTGAAGATCTTGTAGTATGGTGGAGCTTGAGGCTCGCATTTTATGCCACATGCATAAATGTGTATTTTCGGCAGGAATAATGCTGAATATGGAGAGAACAGAGACATTCAAGCCCCTTGGATGTTCGCTCGCATATTTGTATCATCTGTCCGGGTTGTTTGCGCCAAAAATCTAACAATAGTTGCCTGCCCCAGTGGGCAGGGCTGCAATATATAGCCTTATTCCATGTAAACAATTACAGCATCCCCGAACCCGGGGCACACGCCGCACGTATCGGAGTCTTCACAAAGCCTTGGAATGAATTAATTAATTGTCTGAAATGTCCAGCAACCCAGTCCGCTTCAGATCATCGCCTTGCTACAGGCATCTAAATTTTAAGGATATCCCCGACACACACCGATGCAGGCCAGCGAAGCTTAAAATGCACAAATGTCCCTAACATGCTGAGAATCAGTTTGAGTATTGTCCTCGTGGATGATACCGTGCTTCAGTATCCCTTGGATTTGGCACAAGAATCAAGTCCTCAATGGGTCACTGGGTTGCCTGGGGCTTTCCGGACATGGCGGATTCGACCTTCGCCTCGGCATGACTCTGGAACGTGACCATGGACATGAGATGGGAAGCAAAGGAAAGGCTGGTGCTTGGTGTCATGGGTATCGGAATCGAGTCAGAGATCGCTCAAGCATTTCTTGGAGTTCAGGAAATCAGAAAGCTCGTCTTGTGGAAGTGGGACTGCAACAATTGAAGTCGCGTCGCGTCTGAGGGTGTTGATATGCTGTGAACTCGAATAGCAGGGCGATTTGTGTTCACGCCCTGATTGCTTACAAGAAAGTTGCACCTTGCTAAGCTTTCAAAATTAAAGTCAGCATGGAGTTCAGTTCGAGAGTACACAATAAGGGAATAAAAGCGATGGAGCAGGGTTGTGAGGATGTATATCAAGCCAGAGCAAGCAATTTCGAAGGCAAATCACCTCGGATCCTTGTGTGCAAACACAACACACGTCTCTTGAGCAATAATTGAGCCCTGATAGCTTGGAGGATAATCAGTTGGCTGGATGATTGCAACAGATTCAATGTGGAACACAGGCAACTCTGGGACAAAATCAAGAACGTGAGAGGCGCGCAAAAGACAGGCTGGGGCTCAGCTCGTTTGAAAGGCTCGTTGTAAAGTTCAAAAATGTTGCGCAGATCTTCGTCAAAATGTCGTTGGTAGAGGCACTGGAATCGAAATTGAAATGGCTCAGATGGCTCAAGTTTGCGGAAGTGAGATGGTTTGTGGGTCAAAATTTTCTCGATAATTAAATCAGTGATGGACTCGGGCTCTAAATCGGGGTGGATGGGAGAGTATAACTCAGCTTGGACTGTTCAAAATCAGAATACAGGTCGCAGATGCTGAACAAATCGTGCTCGTCCGCGGTTACGATGGTCTTGTGGATGGAAACCAAATCAAAATTGCGTGTGCATTTCATGAAAGCAGGGATGAGTTAGGTGGATTTTTACTCAGGGCAAATTGACTCGAGAAATTCAGTGATTGAATCGCACTCGAAGTCGTAATTGGGGCGGAAATGGGGTGAGAAGCAGGAAAACTTAGCTGGATCAGCTCAACATTTGTGTATAAACCGCAGATGTTGTCGAGATCATATTCAGATCTATCGAAATAAATGGCAGATTCAGGTGGAATGGGAGGAGGAGTAGAACTCAATTTTGGCTCAGAATCCATATATAAATCTAATAGTTCGGAGGAGGTATCAGTAATTGGCTCGTTGTAGCAGTAATACACCCGACCTTCCCGAACTTCGATAATTGGGACATAAGAAGTCTATTGCAAGAGAAACGGAGTTGGAACTGTCCGTCAGTGTTCGCATAATATAACTCATTGTAATCAGGCTCTATCCAGGCGGAAACGGACAGGAGTGACACACAGTGTTGTTTGATAGCGGAACCAGAAGGTAGATCGGGCTCTGGAGGTACAGAGGCTCAAATCGATGTATAAATTGGGCGCAATTGGAAAAGGGGGTGGGATGAGCTTGGTAATGGAGGGAATTGATGGTCGACTCAGCTCATTAGACAATCAGGACGAGTGTAGAGCTCGTTCTGGGCTCGCTCCATAGGTAGTCATCGTGAAGGAACTCGCGCAAAATGGCTACAGAATTAATCAGCAGTATCGGATTGGAAGGGGTACATTGATGCTCGGGGACTCGCAAGATAAACCGTGGCCTCATGCAACTCTGAATGCTGCTCAGTCGCATTCAGAAACGGTTAGATCACCCTGCTTGACGTGTCTAGCTGCAATGAAAAGAAAGTCACATAAGCACTGCCATTCCAAGGTTACAATTTATTGCGTAGCGGAATGTGTTCGACAGAATTCCGGTAACTCCTGCAATTGGACATGCGGTTGCTCGTCGAAAATCCATAAATATTGCGTAGTGTGGACTCAGCAATGCTCCAGGTCTTGTTGGGTGTGTCGACATCGAACTCAGGGATGTACTGAATAATTTCGCAGAGATGGTCGGAAGAATAGCCTGCCATGAAGGGAACAATTGAATCAGTATCTGTAATTACAGTGTTTGCTCCATGTTGAAGGGTTAATTGAAAGAAATCTCGAGCTCCGTTTTGAACAAATAAGGAGCATGGGAGGTGCACGGAATTAACATGGGTGTGAGGAGACGAGTAAAGGAGGGGGAAGCGATTGTATGCATGCCTAAGATTCAAAAATTAGGGGAGGCAATGTCATGCACTATAATTGAATGAAAACATAATTGGTACTAATTCACTGCAGCCTAGAATTATCTTGTGGAGTCGACGCATATGTAACTGCCTGTGATTTTATAATGGTTTTTATAAGCAAATGTGTCGACAGCAGGGAAGTAAGGACAACCTTTTGAGGCAATGTATTGTTATGAATATATTGGAGTGGAGTTGAGATGAAGGGGAAATAACAAAGGTCGCCCAATCACTACACACAGATACACTGTCCCAGAGGCAGTAGAGTGGAATGGAGGTGCGGAGATGAACGTAACTCGGACGGTAAACACAGCCAAAGTGTTGCTCGCCAATCAGCTTCAATGTCAAACACAAGAGCAAACCACCACGCGCGATGTGCATACTCCACACCAAACTGCTCTTCGGTATCCTAATCTGCGTGAATTTGGCTAGGGATTCTAAGCCTATTCTTTCTTGCCTGCTGGCTGTGGCTCGGCGTACCAGGTCCGGTCGTGGGATCGGCAATGTTCGCTGGGCTCGGAGCACGGAAAACTGCTCCTGAGCTCTCAAAGATCCCATTCGCCATAATACGACGTGTAGACGCGCAGATTCTGCGAGATTCCGAAGGCTCAGGGCGCGGAACATCACCCTTGAGCTTTCTAGGTTCTTCACGCAGAATTTGACGCAACCACCCACACCTTTCATTGCCCCTTCTCCCTCTGGATGATTTCCTCCCACACAATAGTACACAGGCTGGTACGTTTTAAGTTCCTCCAACTAACTCTATCGTACTCGCACCTAACACATCCAGCCAACTCGATTCCCTCCCGGTCCCCCGCAAAGATCCCTCTGCCCGTGAGTGTGCATCGTGTCTGGCCCTGTGCCAATCGCCATGCACGTTCGTGCTTGTCCTCTCCCATGCACGGCCGACGCGCTCTGAGTGCCGGTGACTCGGGCTAGTCTCATGCGATGTGCAGCTCTTCTGCACAGAGTCAGTGTCGTCTACTGCCAGGTCGGTGTTGTCCAGGGCTCAGAGAAATGTTCGTCCTGCGCATGAGAATTAGTGCCTTCATGTACACTCGGACTCATTCACTCCATCCCCGCTGTGCTTGGGCGTGCGCGTGACTTGGAGAATACTCCCCTGTCCCAACCTCCTCGGCACGACCTGCGCATGCCACAGACTCGTGTCCTCTTGTGAGCGCCACTGCACGCAGACATGGCAGCGAGTGATGGCATGTAGGTGCAGTGCGCCTTCTGCACTGCCGAGTGGGCACCATCTTCACTGGTGTGCGTGCTCCTGAGTGCTTCGTCCTATGTCAAGTTCGGTGCACCATGGGGAAGACTCACCTGCTAGCGCAAGTCCTGGCATATCCAGCGGACTTGACACTGTTTGACACACTTGAAGCGCTAACACTACAGACTCGGCGCTTTGCTGACCACAGCACCTTGACGTACCAGGGGAGTCTATGTTTGGCAGTATACAGGTTGTGTCTCGCAATCCACCACCGCTCACAAGAGAGCATACTATGACTGAGCACATTGAGTAGGCTGTAGTTGTGATTCGCTAAGGCTCCAACCATTTCATTTCCGTTTGAGGTTGAGCCCAAACTAAACGAAAACGGTCAGAAAACTGTTTAAACTGTTTAAACTATATTTAAAGGGTATTTTCGAGCCATGGAAAATTGTCATACACGCAGCGCGCAACTACACGGGTACCATGACTAGTAATCCAGATACCCTGCCCCGATCCACATCTTCGTTAGCATGGCTTTCATGATCGTCTCCGCTTTCATAGATCCCCGCACCTCGTGGCATAGATGGCACGACCGCGAGAAGAACCGCTCCACAGAAACACTGGTTCCTGGAATAGCCAAAAAATCACGGGCCATCCGCGCGACGACCAGGAAATGATGCGCGAACTCCCGCATGGGAAGTCAACATATTGAAAGACAGCGACAATTCCAACTGACCTTCCACCTCGCTTACCACATCACTGGGGGAGTCTCGTCGGAGTCGGAGTTGGTCATGCAAACATCGTCGAGGAATGCTGCAGCAGATCCAGGACAAGATTAAAATGGCGTAAGAGAGGTGCTTGCCAAGATTCGTTATATGGGAGCGCAGGGATTTTCTTGATCGATTTTTGACACTCTATGCACGAGCGTACAAAGTACGTGATATCGTCGAACATATTGGGCCAATAAAATCGCTCCTTCAAATGTGAATAAACCGCATCTCGGCCTTTATGACCGCAATCATTATGCGCTTGTGCCATAAGCTCCCCGCGCTTGTCCGGGTCCTCAATGACCAGTCTCGGAAGCGTCTCAGAGACCTTTGGTGGGGCCAACCAGAGGCGCTCCTGGTGCAATAAGAATCGACGAGAACGTTTTAAGAAGCGCACCTTCTCTTTGTCCGTGCTGCAGCTCGATGGGTATGTACCGGTGGACAGAAATTGCCTGAGTTCTTGAAAATATCCCGCCCCATCCTGATCACGCTTTCCGTGTTTGTGACGAGAGAAAACGCTCGCAGGCGTTCCGAGGGGGATACTTTGAGTATAAGTCTCCTGGGATTCGAATTCTAAGGTGATCAGTTCGCTCCCAAGTAGAAATTCACCCTTGCACGTCACCGTTGATTTTCGCGCATAAAACTCCGGCAAACGCCGTAGACCGTCAGACAAAGCACTCCTCATCGATGTTCATGCTAAGAGCGAGTAGGGGGCTGAAGAATCATAAGTCTCCCATGGAAGTTCGAGAGTACTCAGCTTGGGTACTACAGTGAGCGCGGAACACTTCTTGTAAATTGGAATCGCGCTTCCAGATAGTCCCCAACTCTGTATGAACTCGTTCGAGTATTTTACATGTAGGGAATCAAAAAGGAACTTAGCTGCGGATGTAGATGTTGCTCCCGAGGGTGCATTGTAAATACCTGCATAAACAGTATCAAGGTAAGCGTCCAAAAATTCCTCGGGGTCTTGCGCGTCGTAAGGGAGGTCAGTATCAACTTCAGGACGCCGCGATAGCACGTCCTCGATCTTCAACGATTCAGCGCGAACATGATTAGGTTCAAAGTCAAATAGGCGAATCCACGATACCCAACGGAGCAGCGGCGCGTTCGGAACATCATCTGGCTCTCGGAGCATTTTAGCGAGCGATTTTGCGTCATGATCAAGTCGGAAATGTACTCCCAAAATGCGGTGGCGCAACTCCTTGAAAGCGCGGAACACACCATAGACTTCGGTCTTGGGATGTCCGTAATTTTGCTCGGTCTCACTGAAGGTGCAGGAGCCGTACATTGCGGGATGCTTGAGACCGTCTTTAACTTGATAGACAGCCCAGCCCGATCCTTTCCAGGATGAGTCGACGCCTACAACAAGAAGGCCTTCATCTGATTCGCGGGGAAGCCGAGTAATCAACTTAGCTGCAACATAATCAATTCGAACTAAGACAGGAACCGAAGTAATTCGATCTTTGACGATTTCTTGAGCTTGAATTGCCTCCACTGTCAGAATGAATTCAGTAGTCATGTTTCGTAAGAGGAGAGTGAGCGGCTTAGCTATGAGCGCAAATCCTTTAACCCAACGCCGGCTTCCGCCAGCTAACCCCAGAAAACTCCGCACATCGGAGACTGAGGCCGGAAGAGGCCAGTCGAGCAAACACACCGAGAAATTCGTCTAGGATTTGAATGTACTCCCAAATGAACCTGCGGATGTGTGGATTAGCGGGAATCGGTTCGTCGTTATACCTCGACATTGGGCTTTTTACTCCGCAATCATCGATGAAGACGCGCCGTCCGAATTCTTGAACCGCGTTAGTATAACCTTGCGCCATCGTGCATTGCTGCTTCGGGCCGGAAGGTGAGTGGAACGCGAGCAGTGGGCGCGAGCGTTTCGCGACCCAGCACACGTCAAAACCTGAGAATAAATCCGGAAGCCCGTACATAGCATGACCAACAAAAGACTCAGCGAATTCGTTAATATTCGACGGGAGCGCCGAGTCTTGAATCGAGATGGAGTTGAGCTCCTCGAGGCCTATAACAAGTCGTACTGGCGGAGTTGAACCCGCCTTTTTCGCGACAGCAAACATCGGAGACCGATAGCTTGATTGATACTGTGGGCTCGAAGCGCCCCGCAGCATCGTTGTCTGCAATTACCTTGTGGATATCATCAAGTATCGCAGCTGGGATCTTGATTGGTGGGCGCTGCCATGGAGTGTACTCGATGTTCGGAATCTCGTAGTCGGGGTAATATTCTCTGGAAAAACAGCCCTTCTCCGAAAAGTCGAACGCAAATGCAGACTCATGAGTTACGACCACAAATGCGAGAAGATCTGTCTCCTCTTTGGTCAAAATGCCCGGTTCGATGCGCGCAAGCATCATCTCTAAGCACGGGAGCGTAACTCCGCTCCCAAACTTGAGCTTGCGGTAATTTATAGGATGCGTAGGAAGGTCTGTAAGTTTCGGTGGAGGGATCTCACGCAATAATTGCGCTTCTGGATCTGGCATATATGTTGGTACAGGTCGGACTTTGCGATGCACGGGCTTGTATTTCCTCTTTGTGGCTGAAGCAGAAAGACGCAAATAAGCGAGTGCGCGATCGGTCCAGGGGGAAGATAAAACAGAGTCCGGGTCAGAATTAGTGGTGCGGAGGTAAGAACATATCGTAGAGTCGAAAGAAGGGTTGGGGGAAAGATAAATAAGAGAATCAAATTCGGAGAACTCAGCTCGTCCCATAAGGGCTTCAAACTATCTTCCTAGTGTTTCATGGGAGGTGTGGAAGACCGACGACTTGCTCCCTTGCCTCAAAAATCCTCGTCGTCGGTCACCTCCTCGACCGAGGCCATCAGTTGTGAATTCCCTCGAGTCGTAATTGTAGTCGTGTTCCTTGGGTCCGAAGGATCAGTAATTGAAATAAAAACTGTGGGACGCATCTTTCTATCTCCCTCTGTCCAGAGATACACTAACGGACACCAGGCGAGAGCTAGAGACAAAGTTGCCTAAAATAGGTAAAAACCCGAAATGTGATTGAAAGACATGCAAATCAACTGCAGAATATTACAGGGTTCCGATAGATAGTGTGAATAATGCATATGTATGAGTCGGGATATGCATAATACGGGAAACGGACACCAGGCGAGAGCTAGAGACAAAGTTGCCTAAAATAGGTAAAAACCCGAAATGCGATTGGAAGACATGGAAATCGACTGCAGAATATTACAGGATTTGGGTGAATAGTGTGAATGGAATGTGTTAATGAGCTGTCGAACGCAGAATACGGAAAACGGACACCAGGCGAGAGCTAGAGACCCAATTGACTAAAATGAGCTAATTGCTGAAAATTGACGGTTAGACATGAAATCTGAACGCCAAATATTCCAGGGTTTGGGTCGGCAGCGCAAATAAAGTGTACAAATGAGTGAACAAACACAGATTAATCGAAAGGCAGCGCGGAGGAGTGCTACAGTAAAAATTGCCTTATATGGAAATCCCGACAAGACAAAATCGTCTCTCCCGCCCGCAAATCGAATGCGCATCGAAAACTAAAACCGAGGCGATGATCAGCGACCCTGAATGCCCCGTTTGAGACACTCAACTCGCGATTCGAACGAGGTCGAGGAATAGCCCCCCCCATTCCTGGATGCATATAGATAGGCGAATTTTCAACTGGAATAAACATACCACAAAGTGCGCGTGAAGCACGCGAGTCCCCGAATTGGCCAGATTGGGAACATGCGATCAATACCGAACTTGAAACTTTGGGTCGCATGGGAACTTGGGAACTTGAAGATTTCCCCAAGGACCGAAAGCCCATCGGTTGTAAATGGGTATTTGACTTAAAGACAGACCAGAAAGGTCGAATTGTCAAATATAAGGCCAGACTCGTTGCAAAGGGATACTCACAAATTCCTGGCATGGATTACTTCGACACATTCTCTCCTGTTGTTCGTCTGGAATCCCTTAGAGCCCTGCTAGCTATCGCAGCGATTGAAGATCTTGAAATGAAGCAATTGGATGTGAAAGGAGCCTATCTTAATGGGGACCTTTCCGAGGAGATCTTCATGGCTCAACCACCTGGTTATGATGATGGTTCTGGCCGAGTTTGCCATCTCAAGAAAACCCTGTATGGACTAAAGCATTCCGGCCGTGAGTGGAATAAGAAACTCCACACTTTACTCTCCAATTTGGGGTTTCAACGGATTGAAGTTGATCATGGTGTCTACATGCGCAGAATTAAAGATCAATTTGTCATTATCACTGTATGGGTGGATGACTTACTTCTATTCAGCAATGATCCTACCATGCTGTCTGCTGTCGAAGCTGCTTTGAAATGCGAAGTGGAAATTAAGGATCTTGGCGAGCCCAAGAAATTAATCGGCATCGAAATTTACCGTGACAGAAAGGCCCGAACAATCCAGATATCGCAAGAGCACTATATTGACAGTGTCTTGAAGCGATTTGGTTACGAGAACATGTCACCAGTCACAACGCCGATGGACCCCCATCGTACTTGAAAAATTCAAGAACCAAGGACAGGCGACAGACGATCGCGGTCGTAGTTACACCGAGCACATGGGATCATTGATTTGGCCAGCTACAATTAGTCGACCAGATATTGCATATGCTGTTGGAAGACTTGGAGGATACACAGCAAATCCAGGTCCAGCTCACTGGACGGCGATGAAGAGAGTCTTTCGCTACCTGAAAGGTACTCGCTCCCTGCGGATCACTTGCGGAGGCATCAATCCCGATAATTCCGAGACCCCTATCTTGGACACGCAGGCGCATTTAGCGACTCAGACTTCGCCTCAAATCCTGATGACCGGAAATCAGTCTCAGGACATGTCTACATGCTTGGAGAAGGCCCAATTACATGGCACTCCAAGAAACAACCTACAGTGGCACTCAGCACCGCCGAAGCAGAATATTCGGCACTTACCGCCGCAACTCGACAAGCCATTTGGCTTCGATATTTATCAAGGCACTGAACTTCGGAGGAAGTGATGACCCTGTTCTCATTTACTCCGATAACCAATCTGCAATTACTATTGCACATGATCCTCAACATCACGCCCGTTTGAAACACTCGACATCGAGAATCACTTTGTTCGCGAGAAGATTGAAATGGGTGTAGTTAATGTTGAATATTGTCCCACTGCTGAAATGCTGGCTGATATTTTTACGAAGGCTTTACCTCGTATTAAGCACCAGAAGTTCACAGAAGAGATGGGATTACTGCTGGCTTGAGGGGGAGTGTTGGAACCACTGCCTTCGGGCATCTCGGACAAGCCGCCAGTGCAAACCTGTGCCATGTAGATCACTGTAGAATAACTTATACCTTTGTAGAACGAAGGAGAACCTTCTTATGACTAGGGCTATGACTCACCGAGGCTGTTCACTCGTAGTATTTCAGCTGTTGTATTTTGTACTATGAAACTAACTTATTTTTGATTACAACTACTATCAACGTGAAGTCGGATGTCTCACCACGTCCAAATCCCCACTCAATAAATCTGCGCCAATAAATGAGAGACGGAGAAGATGGTGATGGTGTCAAGGAAGACGATCACGTCCGACTTGCAGATATTTATATGATCAAGATTCAAGATGCACAAGCTACAACCCATAGTGTACAAAAGGAACCCATCGGGTAAGCGATATGTTCGACTGCTCTCGGAGTCTCGTGACAGCGCGATGGAGAGCTTCGGCCGCCCTCGACAGATCTGGCCTCACAAAACCAGATACCGTCACGCAGTCTTTGAAAAGATGTTCATAAAATTCCGCAGCGACCGTCGGACCATCTGAATCGCGCATCGTCCTGGTTGAAACATTAATGTTGGATCTGATCTCGCAACGATACCGGACTTACCACATTGTTGCAACCACGCTGCTGATCCCGCAAATAACATGGTCGCGGCAAGGTGCATGGCCTCGTTCGGTAAATACTCATCCCCTTTTGCGGTTTCGCATGCGCTTAGGAATGCCAGTGCGGCGCCATTCCCTGTGGAATGTGAATTATCTGGCGCGCGCATAATGTGGGACACCTTCAGGCGGCCGTCCGTCAAAGCCAAGCCGCTATCGAGTGGATTCCCGGACTCCTGCTTAGCATGGCACGCAAAATGCACTACTGCCGATCCATAGAGACACGTTGATGCAGCGGCGATGGTGGCTGGCACGGTATCACCCACAATCGTCAAAACCTCTCTTGGTACTTTTTTGTATATTTCGGCTAACTCTTGACGCGCGCCCGGAAGAGAGGGAAGCAGAGGGGTCACCGGCTGTATGATTGCAGTCATTTTGAAGGGGGATTTACTGTTCTCCGGTGAGGCAAGAAGGGCGGACAGGGTTGAAGTGTACGACGAAATAACATATTCCGACGCACAGTCTGCACCGTGTACGCCGTATAGCCCAGCCGCGTGGAGTGGAAGGAAGGCCAGGGGCCCAGATGGGCACCACCACAAACGTGGGGGTGACGCGGATTTCTACAAGGGGGGGTGGTGTGAGTTATCCTTCACATGGTGCGTGAAATTGTTGTATTTAACCATACCTTCAGACCCACTACCTCAAATATTCGTTTCACGATCAAGATCCAGAGTTCCTTCAGGATAAGCCCCAACACATCCTCTTGGCTCAAAGTAGCCGCTCCTTCCAGTTTACCGATGAGACGTCCTTCTAACGCAGAGCGCTCCGCGCTCGCACTGGATCGATGCTCCGCGAGGAACTTCGAGGCTTCAAAGGTTGCTGTCCGGTTTCCACGAAGCAGGGCAACTAAAAAGGATACTGCACCTGAGGTGACGCCCTCGAGGCTAATACACATCACAAGTTTAGGACATACGACCAGGGCGTCGCACGTGAATAAGTTGGGATTGATTGTCACCACGGGCCCATTCCTTGCGGCTAAAGCCAGCTCATTGAATGGTTTGGGGCGGAGAAAATAGGTAAATCTGGGTAAATCCCGGATCTCGGTGAGAGTTTGGTTCCAGTCGTCGTTGAGGTCCCGTAACCGCTTCGCATCGGCGTCGAGTGGAATGTACTGGGGAGACTCAGGCGATACTAGTAAGGTGGAAGCGTGGGGGCGGTGAGAACCGCGCTCAAGCTTCTCGGCTATCTCGGTCATCCTATGTGCTAGACTGGGATGTTCAAGGCGCAGTTCGTCCAGCGGGGTTCGGAGGTGCAATGCTTGGGTCCAAAATATGGATCGACCCGTTTCGAGGAACTCTACGCCCTCGCCTACTTCTGTCAGCCGCACAGCGCAGCTGGCAGCATCCCGAACCAAAGTGTCAGCGTTGCTCATTGCCAAGGCCTTGTGGCGATCCTGTATGGTAGAGCCAAGAGCGCTAATTTCGTAGAGCAATGAAATTGCAGTTCTATACGCCTCCAGAGCCGATGAGTGCTGAGTATCATCCGCCAATCTGGCCCACCCTCGTGATGACCGGAATCGCTCTGTGGTGGAAGACAAGGCATAGGTAGAAGCTTGTCGGAACGCGTCCATGGCCTCATCTAAGTCACAGGATGCGTGATACTGGTTGTACCGGACTATCAAGCAATCAGCCAGGGTTTTGAAACCGTGGCCACGACTGGGATGAGGATGCACCCATAGACCGAGAGCTTGACGACATAGGTCGACGGTGTCCTCGAGATCCACGGGATTGTGGCGTACCTCGAACCGATGGGACAACGCCATGGATAGGTTTATCAAGGAGTTACCACGCTCAATATGTGGGACCTGTCGCAGCGCTAGAGCTTCCTGATGATATGAAATTGACTTGTCGAGAGATTCTGTGTCCCCTTGATTTTTAAATTGCTGCAAAAGCGCAAGAGCGAACTTGCTCAAACTGGAATCCCGGAACATGTTGGGGTACAGCGAAAGGACCTTCTCGTGGATCTGAACCGCTTTTTGAAGGTCGTTTTGACTGGCCTTCTTAAGGCTGCGTTCTTGTAATGCCAAAGCTAGATTGGTGAGATGATGCACCATGCTGTCGGACACGACAGAAGTCAGATTCCCTTCCATGATGCTGATCGTAGCATCCAGATCCTCCATGTCATCCCTTGCAACGTAACGTTGGAAGAGGGCGGCAGCCAAGCTGAGGAGCTGTGTCACGTGCGCGATGTTTGAAGCCGCCAGAAGAGCAATGGACTGACGCTGGAGTTCGATGCCCTTGTCAAGATCCAGTGGATTCCCGGTGGAATTGAATCGTGCACAGATTGCATTGCCAAGGCTGGACATCCACCAGCCTCTTCGCCCGTCCTCCAACCACTCAGGTATTAGAGCTTTCTCGTACAACCCAATTGCGCGGTGGAGATCCTCCACATTTCCGACACCTGCGAAACGGTTCAGCACGGCACTTGCTAGATCATGCATGTATGACGCATTGTTTCGGTGCGGGGCCGGCTGCAGTACGATTGCATCCTCATACAATGCAATTGCACTATCCACGTGCTTGAAGTTCCATGTCCGGTGGAACCTGAGATCAAAACATTCAGCCAACAGATACATCGTATAAGGGCGGTCCAGGCTCCCAGCTGGGGCGTCGGACAGTGCTTCCTGATAGTGCTCGATGGCAAAGTCTAGGTCGGCTAGGACTCCCTTCTGTTTGAAACGCACAAGAAGGTCACAAGCTAGGAGGACTGTGTCGTTGGTCGAAAAGCTGGGTAATTGGAGGAAAAGAGACTCCCGATGCACCCGAATGAGGGTGTCAAGTGCCACTTCATCTTTAGTCCGGTCGAACCGAACACGAAGTGCGGACGCCAATGTCTTGATTGAGGCGACCCGTCTCGGATCGCCCCATGGAAATTGCTTCTCTGCTGTTTCCAGCATGGAAATTGCCCTATTGAGGGTCGAAGTATCGCCCGACTGTTGCGAAACTGCGAGCAAACGACTGCCCAACTGTAAAAACGCGGTATCGCTCCTGTCTGACCTGGAGTTGCCCATGATTATTAGACCTGCTTCCCGGGAATTTGAAGCGTCTGGGTCGGACAGGAGGCCTACAGAAAGACACAATGCTCGGTTTGGAGAATATCTATGGACCTGCCGAAGCCCGCCTATCGCGGCTGTCAAATCTTCGATATTGCCAGACGCGTGGAATCGCGTAAGACATGCGTAAGCCAGACCAAATTGTGACATGCGGTGGGTCAGTTCGGATGGCATGCTGTGTTCTAGTGTTTGTTGGTAGAGACCAATGGCAGTGTCAAGTCTGGCCAGATCAAGTTCTTGGTCGAACTTGTCTAGCATCGCGAGCGCGCAGTTAATGAGATCTCCAGGATCATCTTCAACCTCGAGATGATCAACCACCTAGGAAAACCAGATTATGAAGCCGACACAAACCGGAGAGGGAAGTGCGCGTACAGTATTGGCTAACAGGGTTTGAAAACGAGGATCACTCAGGTCCAGGGGAGCATATATCCAGAATGACGCCCGCTGGATATGTTCCATCTGCGACGTATAGATGAATTGTTTGATGTACGCCGTTGCCAACAAACGGAACATAGGCCGCACATCTGGGTGCGCCGGTATCTGCATGCGCACACCTTTGTCAAGGAGGTAGATGGCAGTATTGAGATGAGAGATGTTGCTGGTGGCCCGGAACCGCCGGAACACAGTATCGGCCATGTCGAGGAGCTCTGTGGGAGGTATCTGAAATTATTCCTGGTGATCAGTGCAGCTGCGCAAAGACTTGGATGGATATAATACGCACGCGGTCACCGCCTGAGGACAACATGTCGGCCATGGGGAACATCAGGAGAAATGGTCAGTGCCACGTCAGCACCTCATATTAGTGGCTGTCCACATATGATATTAATATGCATATCATATTATATCAATATCATATTAATGATATATTAACTTTGATATATTTCCACTTGGTTTTTTGGCCATTTTCTCATCAAAATCTGGGGAATGGTGTGCCGCAAGGTTGCTATAAGGTTTCTTAACACTCTTGACAGCAACATCTGGGAGAAAGAGGGCATTTGGAACCTTGGGCTGCCTTTGATGGCAGCCCGATGCAGATGCCAAGAGTGATCGGAGCTTTAAGTACATATCCGGGCCGAAAATTCGGGTCCCCAAGTTAAAATTTAATGCTTGGAAGTATAGAAAAGGGAAAAGAAAATCCCAGAGGTGCTCTCTGTGCACTAAACTGAGCCCTATAATACAAATAACACTACATAATAATATGTAATACGGAATGCTGCATAAGTATATCGTATCCGTATTATTAATAATATATTATTTCCAAATACTTTATTAGCTCCTGTTAAGTTAAGGGTGATTTTACCGCCACTCAGACTTAAGTTTTATCACATCTTAAGTTATGAATCTGCACTGCTACACCACGTACAATTTTGCACGGCTTCAACAGGAACTTAAGTTTGACCCTCCTCTCATGTTCCCACCTTGATCTTAAGGTCGCGCATGACTTGAGATCTAGGAAGGATGTTTGCGCCTTCATATCAAGTTCCCACATGACTAAAGTCCTAGCAAGGAACTCAAACTCACATATGAGGGTAAAAATATAATATTGAGCACTTAAGTTTACCACCGAACTCAAGACTTCACTGGTAACTGAAGTCCTTTTCCGGGCAATCTCGAACACTGTCCCATTAGAAATAATAGACCTATATCATGAAATAGAAACTCGCCGTAAATATTCCGCACGCCAGAAAGACAGGCACGCGTCGGACTGATGTCATTACAAGAGGTCCTGGACATACACAGCTGGGTGGTAAGCGGTCATGATGCTCTAGATGCACACCACGGTGTCGACGCAGCCGGCAGCTGCAAGGGTGCAGTCGGGGGGAGATGGTGACACTTGTGACGCCCCACATCAGCAGAGGCAAGGAGAGGCACAGACGGTTCGGGTTCCTGTGTGACGGCGAGGATGCGTGGCGAGTCGAAGGCAGTGGCAGTGGGAGCTCGCCAGACAGGTGGTAGAGAAAGAACAAAGACAAGCCACCGCCTTGCCACCACCAAATATTTGCGCCACTACATCAGGAAACCCCCCCCCAGATAATTTGAGATAATCTACTCAAAAGTATCTCAAATTATCGCCGGTATGTTGCTTTGCTCAAATTCCATGAAATTATGTTACCCAAAAAAGATTTCATCAAATTTGAGCAAATTATCGAGCAATTATCGAGCAGTATTCAGCTTGTATTCCTTCTCTTTCTTCTAGTTCTTCATCTTATGCACAGCAGATAACAATCAACTGATGTGGATTCAAGCTACGGACGGGTACAAGAGAGTATATAGAAAGCAAAATACAAGATACGCGCAAGGGGGAAGATGTAACGGGTGCGCATTGGGGAGGAGAGTACAAGAGCCGAGCTACAAGTCCGACTGGAAACGAAACGAGGACCGCCGCAGTGGAGGCATTGGGGAAGTCGTCATGGACATTCTTGCGGATAGTAGGCAGGACACATGGAGCGGGGGAAAACCAATTGGGCTAGTAAGATAGCTTAGCGCTTAGCGTCGAGTTTGACGGGCCGTATTGAGCCTGGGGTTACCGGGTGTATGCCTTGAAGTTTCAGGAGGTGCACGTGGGGCCTTGAGGCTTTGAAAATTGACACGATAGGGTTGATGGCTTTGACGATATGGCTGTCCCCGACCGACGGCATTGAACGCAGTAAGCCCAAAAGAATCTTTCTTTCTCAACATCAAATACACAGGCCGACCAATTTACAGACCACTACACCAAATATCGCTCAGCTCTACCTCAATTATTTCCCATTCCCGAGTTTCATTCTGTGCCAAACCATCACTTTGCCATGCACAATGGACAATCATTGAAATTTTGGGGACCATTGGCTGGACTGAGTGAATTCCTGGGTGAGCGGATGAATGGGATGTTTGGAAAAGTCAAGCACAATCGACGGGTTGGTTCGTAAATTTCATTGATTTCAGAATCAATACTCCTATTGACACTGAATTTTTAACCAGATGATATACCATTAACCATGCTACGGCAGATAGCTCGTCGTGGACGCCTAGAGGAAAAATTCAGTGATGAACAGTCCAAAGATGGACCTACTGGACACCTGGCACAGATTCTTCAGCCTGCTACTGCAGTCCGCACAAAAGCCACTCTGCCATTAACTGAACTTGAAGTTGCTAAAATTTTGGCAAAAGCAAAAGACTTGTCATCAGATGACTATCAGATGCTTTTGCAATACCAGGTTTCAAAGGGACAGCCATGGCGCTCATGTTACCAGTTACCGCACCCCCACAGGTCTCTTGTTCTACCTCCTTGTGCTATGAAACCATCACAGTTCAAACTAGGTGATCAAGGTTTCAGCTGCTACAAATCACACAGAGGAAATAGCAGCATCCGATTCAAGGACCCTGTGAATCATATTGTGCTGACAGGGTTCATCGATGAAATATGGGAAATTCCACTTGAAAACCACATGCAGACATTCATCCTGGTTCAGAAACATAAGCTTCTGCCCTCAACGATCCTCAAAAAAACTCCATTCCCCACTTTCCCTCGATTTGAGACAACAATTGTGGATGCTGCTGTGTCCAACCGTTTTTGCATTATTGAACCCAGGCATATTCTCACGCATCTAACAGTTTTGAAGCGTCCGAAAGGGACATATTGCATCAATAGTGAAGTCTTGGTTATTTGCTGGTCATTAAATCATGGACGGCGTAGTTAATTATGTACATATAGAGCTCACTTCTGGAGTCGAGGATTTGTATCAGTTTTTTTATTCCAAAAAAAAGTTTTGCTGTATTTCTTTTCATAGAAGTGCTTGCAAGACATTTGGTGGGATGTGGATGGCATTGGACTTGTGGATGCTCATTTATAAATTGACGGTGTCGGGCTTTACGAGTGGCAGTGTGATCGTAAAGCTCAACACCGTCGATTACCGGTTCGGGCCGGAAACCACGTGATTTACCGCTGCCACCTTCTCCCACATGTATCCCATACAAGGTGTGTGCTCCCAACACCCCCTTCCCCACCTGGATCTGCACCATATCCGGAGGCGCGGATTCGCGGCTGTGGAACACCACATCTGCACTCGGGTCGGTAGCAGACAGGCACAGGGAATGTGTCCTATGTTGTGGTTATGCTGTCGCCTTGCCGACGTCGCCCGCCCCGCTGCTGACTTGTGGCTGAATATGGCCAAAATGCGGATTTCACACATAAGTCATTATATCTCTTTTACCTCTGCTCCAGTTTTGCTAATTCCTTCACAGATCCCTCCTCTAGAATCCCCCCTGCGCCATATGTTGTGGTTATGCGACCGCCTCGCCTGCCCCACTGCTGACCTGCAGCCAAATATGGCCAAAATGCGGATTTTACACATAAGTCAATATATCTCTTTACCTCTGCTCCATTTTTGCTAATTCCTTTACAGATGCCTCCTATGGCATCCCCCCTGTGACCTATTTTGTTGTTATGCAGTTGCCTCGCCGGTGTCGTCCACCCCGCTACCGACTGTGACCCAGATATGGCTAAAATGCGGATTTTGCACACAAGTGAGTATATCTCTTTCACCTCTGCTCCGTTTTTGCTAATTCCGTTACAGATGCCTCCTATGGCATCCCCCCCTGCGACCTATGTTGTCGTTGGGCAGTCGCCTCGCCGACATCGTCCGCCCGCTTCCGACTTTGAGCCAGATATGGCCAAAATGCGGATTTTGCACACAAGTCGATATATCTTTTTTACCTCTGTTCCATTTTTGCTAATTCCTTTACAGATGCCTCCTATGACATCCCCCCCTGCGACTTATGTTGTCGTTAGGTGGTCGCCTCGCCGACATCGTCCGCCCCGCTTCCGACTTTGAGCCAGATATGGCCAAAATGCGGATTTTGCACAAAGGTGAGTGCAGCTCTTTGAAATCTCGTTTGTTTCCCCTATTTCCTTGCCAGATCCCTCCTCTAACATCCCCCTACACCCTATGATGTTGTTATGCACTCACCTCGCCCACCCCACTGCCGACCGTGAGGATATCACTTTCACCTCTGATCTGTTTTCACTAATTCCTTTGCAGGTGCCCCCTCCAGCATGCCTGCTGTGCTCTACGTCATTGGTAGGAGGTCTTCCCGCTGCCGATCCCCCACCTCCACTGTTGACTTCTGACCCAAATCCATTCGCGAGCGGGGAGACTTCTGCTGCAGCGATTTACGCTGTACCAGCATCTTCACACTCATGTTTGGTTCTGGGCAGGCAAGTACATCAAGTGGAGGGAAGAAAAGTCGAGTATATGGAGGTGACGGTTCACAATCACACCAATATTCATAGAAATCATAGATGCATAATGGCATAGCGAAAACATAGAGCACGTAACACACGAGAAAAAAATCATATGCAGTCCAGACAGTCGAATCTTGTGTCAACATCGCGAACCCTTCATATTGCCCTCTCAATCCTGATCCATCATCTCCTCAACACACTCCTCATCCCAACCGGTGTTACCCTTCTCTTCCATCTCGTCCTTGGTTGGAATGTCATACAACTTGAGCACATTGTTTCCGTACTTCTCCATGAAAGCTGTCTTGTCCATGGTCTTCCAGTCCTTGTTGTCGCGATACTGAACAAGTGGCAATGCAACACCGTTCTTGCTGTATTCGAAACGGGTTTTGACCGGGAGTTCGTTGAAATATGGGGGATCAAAATAGTCGATGGGAGCTGATGGAGGAATTTGAAATGAGATGTCAGACTCGGCAGGGTCAGCGACCACTACACGGGTACGCTCGATGATGTTGTTACATTTCTGACCCTTCTTTGCATGGGTAAATTTGAGACGTCGTGTGTCGAGTTTACGAACAAAGGTGGTGGCAGAGACGCTACGTGGCTCCTTCTTGTTGATGAAAGAGACATGGTTGCCCTCGTCATCGGTGCTGGATTCACCGTCGGAATTGCAGTATGGGTGATTGAACAAGCCTTGAACCCACTGAGGTTGCTTGTCCTCAATAGCAAACCCTACACATTTGTCGGTGAGCTGTAAAGAGTATGTCAGATGCATGAAAATAAATTGAACTGGTTAGCGTACCCGTCCGCGACGCTTACTATTATTGTTGTCCTCCTTGTTCTGCAAAAGTTTGCCAGGCTCCTTCATCTCCAACTTTGCTTTATCTTTCATGTAAGAGAATGCATAACTGTGAAAGAGGCTGGTAACGAGAGCATGGTTATTAACACCAGCAGGTGTCGGCACCAAAAACCTGTACGCAAATGAACCTGCCACAGCATTAAATGTTTGGATCAAAACAATTTGGTGAGCCTGGTTGTAGAGCGAGTCTGGGGGACTCATAATATCAGGGCACCAGCATTCCAAGCCTGCGAAGAGAACTGCCGAAAAAATTGTGGTGAGAAAGGTGTCACCAACTTTCAGAATATGTTTGGCGATCTTGCTACCAATGGCGTGGTCTCCCTCTGCTCTGGCCCTCAGCGTTTTGACCATCTTAGAAGCCCCCACATGTGTTGTTGACATCCTGCGGAGAGTGTCCTCCAACTTATCTAAGAATCCAGGCTCATAGCGCCGTTCAAAGGCAGCAATGAGGGTGGGAGAGGGCAAAGCAGGGGCTACATCTGCTCTGGTGATCCCATAGAGGATATATCCATGAAGAAAAATACACTCCTATATTTAGTATGTATCAGCCTAAGCAGCGAGTGGACAAAGAACAAAGAAGTGTACATACCTTGGTGCCCCTGAACTCCTCTGGGACCTGATCCCGCTTAATGTGGTACTGGGGAACCTTGGCCTTGCCCTTCGTACCCCGGCGGGATTTCTTGGTGGTAGAGGGTTCTTCAAACGGCGAATCCCTTTCTCCTGCACCTCTCTTTTGGCCAGTGTGAGCACCATCTGAGTCCGGATTATTGGAGGTACCAGGTGGGCCATTTGGGCCAGAGGAAGGACCAGGTGTAGCAGTTGAAGAATCCATGAAGAAAGACAAGGTGGAGGAGACAAGAGAGAGCGCAACGTGACCAACATGTGTTCTCATGTAAGCAGCGTGTCGAGGTTTTCGGACCACAATTAAAATTGTCTGGCGCATCTTGTCATTAGGTTCTACTCAACACATTTGAGATCACTCATATATGGACATAGTTCAGTTCTCTTTCCATGAAAACTCATTGTTGTATGTATTTCACGAAACACTGCAATCATCTGTCAGGTGACTGCGAATGTCTCGGTGAAATCTCGCTCAATGTGTCATGTCATCTTATCTATTATCTATGATAATCAACATCTGGCCAACTTCCGGCCAACAGCCACGCATAAGCCACCGTGGCATATGAATTCATATGCCACGGATGATGCCCCCTGTGTGAGTTTAAACAAGTCATAGGCCTCTCGCTCGGGTACAACATTTTTGACCCCTTGAATGTTCATCAAGTTTGCTCAAAGTTTGCTCAAATGTGTTGCAATTATCTCAATTCTCGTCGAATTATATCGGGGCAAAATAATTTGAGCAAAGTTACCTCAAATTATCTGGGGAGGTTTTTCCTGATGTATCATGTGCGGCTTGACTTCGACTTCCTCCCCTCACAGCATGACGACCAGATACTACGTGAGCTCCCTTTGGTGTCCTCAATTAGATTCTTCACACGCTGCAGCTCATGCCCAACTCCATCCGTCCAGCTCGTTGTGCTTGTGTACTCTGACAGGAGAGGTTCCAGGGTGGCAATGCGGTGTTTTGCTACCCCAACAACGCGATTCGAGACGGACGAGGGGCGTGTGGAAGCTGGGGGCACCTGGGGGATGGTGGGTGGGTGGATTTTAAGGTGATGGCTTTGTGAGTGTTCCTTCCTGCTTTATTGTGACGTGCCTTGACAGGACAGGCAGATGCCAACTTACCTGAAACTCATCAACGCCATCGCCAAGGCGGTGGCGTCGACTATGTATTACCCAACGCTGCACTTCCAACTCGCACGGTATGTCGCCCATGTGGGGCACGCAGGGTACGAGCTGCCGTGGACTGTGTCGTGTTTGATCGGCGTGCCACTGCCTGCCGTACTACGGCAGAACTCAAGTCCTATGGGACTTGAGTTGGCACCACTTAAGTCGGTGGAGACGCCAGGGCTGGCAGCCTCAAAGAGCGGACACGGCGGTAGCAGACAGAAAGGGATGAATAATGACTAAGCTACCACATCGGGATACTATGTAGCCGACCTGATCACCCCACTACATCTGGCCACCCAACACAAAAAGCAACGTCCTCGTTGCATCCGCGAAACCTAATCCCTCCAAGCCTCAGGTTTTCTAACTTGGCTGCCGACAAGATCACGGGAAACACGAAAAGAAGGCGAAATAGTGGTGGATGGAGTGGATGCATGTCCGCACGAAAAATGTTTTATCAGCGGTAAATCAGCAGTGTTCAGCGGGTGTCGGAAGCGGAGGTCGAAACGGGAATATGAACACGTTCAACTGGAAGCGGACAGGGCCGGAGAGTACCTCGGATGGTGTGACAAGGTAACAACAACAACCCAAGTCCGATAGTCAACAAAATTGCCAGTGGATTTGCCCTGGACCCCGACTACACCGAGGTAAGGACAGCCCAACTGATCGCCATGTCAGTGGGGTGTCACCGCGTTTCGCAAGCGCAAAGCATTGTTACATTGACCGCTCCCATGCTGGAACGACGAGAAGGGTGGGAGTGGTACTCGGCTAATCGTCGGCTAAGGGCCGTCAGTGGTTCGGCCTTCAGGCCGGAAAAAAAATAAAACTTCACACTTGGGTTTGATAGGAAAACATGGCCTTTTGGGCTCGATTAACCAGTATTTTATACTCAGGAGCTTAATGGAGCGTGTGGATGGGCTTGGGTGCATGATCAATGTCCGACAGTACAAAATTTCGACATGGCCGGGCAGCCCGGGTTGTCCAGATGTCGTCTGTTTGTCAAGACCCTCGCAAATCGAATTTACTGATTTTCTTTTACAATTTGAGGGAGGCACAGTGTCAGCTCAAAGTGCTTCGTGGAGGTCCCACTATGGCTAACGAGGCATGTCAACTGAGATCATGCAGAGGGTTGTTGGCAATGACAGATAAATCTATGTAAGTAGTCTCCTGTGCAGGGCCTTCTTCATCCACTGCGATGAAATACAACTAGGTGATCTTAATTTCCGCCCGCTTCAAACCGTCAGCCGGACTTGAGTTCCCCGAACTTAAGTTCTCTGCCTACGTGTGACGCGCACCCATGGCACCCGTATGGCCCTCACTCACTCACTGAGGACTTAAGCCCCGCCGAGCACTTAAGTCTCACCAACCACTTAAGTCCCTGCACAACTTCCGTGTACAACTGATCTTAAGTTCCGCCCGCTTCAAACCGTCAGCTGGACTTGAGTTCCCCGAACTTAAGTTCTCTGCCTATGTGCGCCCATGGCACCCATATGGCCCTCACTCGCTCACTGAGGACTTAAGTCCCGCCGAGCACTTAAGTCTCACCAACCACTTAAGTCCCTGCACAACTTGAGTCCCGCGTACAACTTGAGTCCCACACACAACTTAAGTTCCGCGCACAACTTGAGTGCCATTCCGAAACTTGAATTTAGTTGAGACTCAAGTCCTACATGCTGTGTGACCGAGCAGCCGACCCACATCGCTGACGGGGCTTCCGAGCACGGGGCAGAGATCTCTGAGGCCCAACCCATGTCTGGCGTGAATGTGCTGATCCGGACTACCCTAGAAATCCTTGTACGCCCTGTGTATACCCTAGGTTACACTCAATAATATCCCAATATCTTGTGATGCTCCGTGCGTACCATGTCATCCATCCATTTGAAAACTACACCCCGCCACCCTTCGATTTTCGTGACCAGCTCATCGAAGCTGGTCGCCGAGACCCAGTCGTGATGTGCGCCCAAGGCAGCACTCTTGAAAATCACCTTGGCATTGTGCTCCAGCCGGCTGTGCATGGCAGCTTGCATCCGAGTGAAGGTGGCAGTTCCATTGACGCCGTTCCGTGCCTCCTCACGGTCTGCCAGTCCCGCCCATACCACGCTATCACACCGGAATCTCTCGATGACATGGAAGCCCTCCGTGTGCTTTCGTTCGTACTGCTCCAGCCAGCGGTACATTTCCGCTTCAGTGCGGAACCACTGCACTCGGTCACCTAGAGCGTGTCAGTATTGATCGCACGCTGAATAGATCATTCAAATCCACTTACTTTCCTTCTTGTACTCCGCCAATTTACCCTCGCTCAGATTTTGGCCCCATGTCATACTTTCCAGCCAGATACAGCCGTCTGGTTTCTTCTTCGACTTCCGCTCCTTCCCCGCTTTCTGCTTCCCTGCCTTCTGCTTCCCCACCTTGGTCGGCGACATCTCCGCATCGCTCTCCTCAGCCTCAGACGATGATGATGACTCCATGTTGACATCGTCCGGGGTGATATCTTTGAGGCGCTTCGGAGTTGGCTGAGAGTTTGTAAAGCCTAGAGATATGTCAGTATTGGCAGGCGACCGTTGAGGGGGACGTCGTACCTGCGCGTTTAAGGGTCTGAGTGCCCGCCATTAACCGGGCGTCATCGTCATCATCATCCTCGTTCCCTTCGACCCTCTTCCCTGGGGCCAACCTCGAACGCACTGCGGCACTCGATATTGTCAACCCGCTCTGTAAGTACCAAGCAGTACCGTCAAACAATCGGGAGTCCCCCTTGGCACGATGGAGGTGTGTCTCCTTCCGGCGAGTGTCCCGGATGCTGAGCAGCCGATAGGGCTCGACAGCGTCCTTTTCCATGTGTCCAGGTGTCGATCGAACGCGTCCCAATACCCAGCTTGTGCTTCTCAACGTCCGAGACAACCCCATCGATGAGCGGAGTCGCCCTCCAACGGTGCACGACCAGGGCCGCGTGACAGTTCACGTGAGGCTGCTTCTCGTCGTAGCTCCTTGGTTCCGCTTCTTCATCGACACGTTCAAAATGCTCATATGTGCGCCCGGTCCCACCGCTCCCCCCACCCACGGAAAGTGATTAGAGATGTTCCAGTTCTCCTCACTCCTCGCGTTGTGTCTTGTTGCCACGCTCGTCGCCGCCGGGCCCTGCGACCTCTACTCCTCCGGCGGCACGCCCTGCGTCGCCGCGCACAGCACCACCCGCGCGCTGTACAGCGCCTACACTGGATCCCTCTACCAGGTGAAACGCGGCTCCGACGGCGCCACGACCAACATCGCGCCGCTGTCCGCGGGCGGTGTTGCCAACGCCGCCGCGCAAGACTCCTTCTGCGCCAGCACCACCTGCCTGATCACCATCATCTACGACCAGTCCGGCCGCGGCAACCACCTCACGCAGGCTCCGCCCGGCGGCTTCAGCGGCCCCGATTCAAATGGCCTCGACAATCTGGCCGCCGCGGATGGCGCGCCGGTCACGCTGAACGGACAGAAGGCGTACGGCGTCTTCATCTCGCCTGGCACTGGCTACCGCAACGACGCCACCAATGGCATCGCCACGGTCAGTCTTCTTACCTGTCATGCTCTACCTCCGTGTGCTGACAGTGACGATTATCTTCAAGGGCGACGCTGCGGAGGGCATGTACGCGGTCCTCGACGGCACGCATTATAACTCAGGCTGTTGTTTCGACTATGGTAATGGGGAGACCTCAGCGCACGACACGGGCAACGGGCACATGGAGGCCATCTACTTCGGCAACAGTGCGAGCTGGGGCACGGGCTCCGGCAGCGGCCCCTGGATCATGGCTGACCTCGAGAATGGCCTGTTCTCCGGAGTCAACACGGGCAACAACGCCGGCGACCCGACGGTCACCTCACGCTTCGTCACGGCCGTCGTGAAAGGCGAGCCGGGCACGTGGGCGATCCGCGGTGGGAACGCCGCGTCTGGCTCGCTGTCGACGTTCTACAGCGGCTCACGCCCCAACGCGTCGGGCTACAACCCGATGCACAAGGAGGGCGCGATCATCCTCGGCATCGGCGGCGACAACAGCGTGGGCGCGCAGGGCACGTTCTACGAGGGCGTGATGACGTCCGGCTACCCGTCCGACGCGACCGAGAACTCGGTCCAGTCCAACGTCGTCGCGGCCAAGTACGCCATCACCTCGCTGACGAGCGGGCCCGCGATCAGCGTGGGCTCCGCGGTGTCGTTCCGCGCGACGACGGCGTGCTGCACGACCCGCTACATCGCGCACACGGGCACGACGGTCAACACGCAGGTGGTGACCTCGAGCAGCACGAGCGCGCTGAAGCTGTCCGCGAGCTGGACGGTTGTCACGGGTCTCGCGAACAGCGCGTGCGTGTCGTTTGAGTCGCGCGACACGCCGGGCAGCTACATCCGGCACTTCAACTTCGCGCTGCTCGTGAACGCAAACGACGGCACGAAGCAGTTCAAAGAGGATGCGACGTTCTGCCCGCAGACGGGCCTCAACGGGCAAGGCAACTCGATCCGCGCGTGGGGCTACCCGACGTGCTACTTCCGACACTTCAACAACGTCGCCTACATCGTGAGCAACGGTGGCGTGAACACGTTCGACGCCGCCGCGTCGTTCAACGACGACGTCAGCTGGGTCGTCGGCTCCGCCTTTGCTTAAGTCCTCGCCCGGAAAACGAGTAAGAGCACCGCGCATCGCACCGTGTACAACCTAGTTGTTGCTTTCGCTCGTTCTCTGTCTTCTACGCGCTGTAAATACGAAAAGGGGATAATTCTATTTGGCAGCCCCCGAGCCAGGAGTACGGGGGTTGCCATATAACCGATTTCTATATGGCAACCCCTTCATGATAAGATTGTACGGCCCGCCATCTCGTGTATGGAATCTTCTGTGCTTCACCGTATGTGGTAGGTTTCCCCTCCACACAGAATTTTTCACGATAATATTGCTTTAATCTGTGCTGTATCCTTGAGTGTAAGTCGGCCTAAATCAAGTCCATGTGCAATACATCTAGTTTTCTGTGCCTGAAACTCGAATGCGATGATCAATCGCAGCTGGAAATTTTCATCTGTCTAAGCTATCGTGCCTATGCTACCCTGCCTAGGCTACCCTGTTCGAGTCGGTCGCAAGCTGTCACCAAGCGCCGCCGCCGCTGTACGAAATAATTCAGGCGACACAGGCACATTCTGTGGGCCTTGTTCCTCGCTGTTTGTCAGATATATTAATTCCCTGAGTGTTTGCAAGGATCTTATGCTATTCCAGAGCAAAGGCAATGGCTACCTTTATTTCAAAATCCTCACCAATCACGCTCGCAGCTTACTCTGCCCCCGCCCCAAATACCTTGTTCTCTGCGGAGTATTTTTCTGGTATTACACTTGTAGAAGCCGACAGCATCATCCGCAACCATCGCCTTCCTCGTATCATCCCCAAAAACAGCATTAAAAACTGGGTTTTTGACACCACTGAGCTTCTCTCGGCGATCTTTGGCTGTCATTTCTTCAGGATTTCTTGTGTTGCTATCGTGCCGTCTCTCCGGAGGACTTCGAAACGCAGTGGCGGTCGCTTGTCAATAAATACCCGGCAGCCCGAGCGTACCTGCAGGAGCTCCACCAAGTCCGTGACCGTTGGGCATGGGCTTGGATCAGCATCATTTTCACTGCCGGAATTCGAACCAATGGACACGTCGAAGTGGAGAATCGTGTCACGAAAGGCATCACTGGGGCCAATAAGACACTGTTCCAAGTTTTTAACGCCTTGAACACTCGAACTCTCGAGCAGCACAGGAATGAGAACCTCCGGGTGCGAGAGGTAATACCGCCGCTCGAGTCTTAACCTTCCGGGCTGACTTGATTACCAGGCGTCCAGACGGCAGCACCCCACCCCAACCGACTCTTTATTCAAACCGATCCTTGATTTGTTGCGCAAGCATGTCGGAAAGTTCGCATTAGGGTGTTTCATAATTAAAAATTCGACCCCAACCTGAGCCCCAACTTGAGCCCCAACTTGACCCCAACTTGGCCAAAGTTGGGGCTCAAGTTGGGGACTCAATTGTGAAACACCTGCACTCCCATTTTACCAGAAACCACACTGGTTGAGCATTTCAATTTTTTCACCTTCTTTTTCAGTGAAAAATGTTGTTTATTTTTCAGACATTTTTCACTGAAAAAGAAGGTGAAAATTTTAAAACTTTTTCAGCACTTTCTCAGTTCAAGGTGAAAAATTCGAAATAAAATAAGAAAGTGATGAAAATGTTTTGAAAATTTCACCTGCTTTTTCAGTGAAAAATGTGTGAAAAATAAATGACATTTTTCACTGAAAAAGAAGGTGAAAATTTTGAAATGTTCAACCAGTGCCAGGCTCAACTGAGCCTCAACTTCAAAACTACAACTTGAGATTTCTTCTCACAAGCAGTTAAGCAGGTTTGTCGGGAGCTGGAGTTGGGCATCGGAATGGTGGTGCTCTGAAATGTAGTTGTATTTTATGTGCCTAGCCTTGTAAGTGGTTTTTGGTGGACTTGAATCATATGGTTATTTGCCTGAACTGCACTACAATTATTTTAGAGGTAGTTTGAGATGTGGCGGGAGTCAAGGCGGGAGACCGACGGCCGACAATGGAAAGATCAGAGTGGTTACATAATGATTGCGGTGGCAAAGGCCCGAGTGACCGAGATTAGCCGAAGTTGGGGCACGAAGTTGGGGCATCAAGTTGGTGTCGAAGTTGGATGTCAGATCGTGGGTAGTATAGGCACAATTTGACATCCAACTTCGTTTCCCGAACTATTTGGTGCCCCAACTTGACCTCAAGTTGGGGTCCGAGTTGCGGCACAAGTTGGGGTCAAAATTCTAATTATGAAACACCCTATTGCAGACTTGTTTCAATCAAATGAAACTTTCAGTGTATTACTAAGCAAAAGCCCTTCAGTTACCTGAAGGAGTACGAGGGCCCTGGATTATCGGTTGGTAGGTCGGATCCCGATTTTGGACCTCCAAAAAATTTTACCCGAACTTTCCGTTGGGTCCAAGCCCAAAATTTTACCCGAATTCCGCCTCCAGTGAGCCATATGTCCAAATCCTACCCGAACTCTGGATCTGACATCAGATTTGCCGAAAAAAATGATTTAAAGGTCTTGAAAATCGCGAAAAATTCTCTGCTGTTGTGTACTAGCTTCTGTGCTTCAATGGAGACATCCGACGCAATCTCCGTCGTCGACCGACCCCACTACGCCAAATTACTGCATTTGGCAATTTGGCGCCTTCCAGCGCTTACACCGGCATCCAGTTGCCCGTCCTTGAATGCAAAGCAAAAAAAAGCAACTATGAAGTTCTCTGTCTGTAGATATACAATGGTTGATATATAACACTGCAGCTCCGTCACCAACAGTAAATATGGTCAATAGCGAGCAAGTAAACAATACTAGTATTACTCGCGCGGCCTCAACATTTGCGGGAACGTCTTCATATATTAGACCCTGGTCAATCCATTGTGTCGCATCCCATTCAGGTGCAAGCGAACCGTCTTCGTCGTCAGATTCGACGAGTATCGCGTTCACCGACATAATGACGACGCGTTTGAAGGACAATGAAATTATGCCGTACCGCCATTGGCGCCACATCAACTTCTCCCGTACACTATTGGTACCGTTGATTTCAGAAAGACACCCTGCGAGAGGCGCGTTGACCCCGAACGGCGAAAGCCTATATTTGCGCTATTTTGGGTTGACACAGCTTTATCCGAACTTCACTCTGACCTCTCTCGAGATTGTTGCTCGATCCGAACTTTTGCTCTAAGGTATTCTGACCAGCTATGTATTTTATCCGAACTTTCCTCTGAGCTTGGGTCTCAAATTTTCGAAAATTACCCGAACTTTGGATCCGACCTTCCAACCAATAATCCAGGACCCTGGAGTACGCGACTGGGTGAGTCCTCCATCCACTGCCTTAAGATGTCCTTCGCCTCATGAATTCAGTCCAAGTGCGCTATAGTATTGAACGACGTTGAGCCGGGCTTTACTTGGGAGCAGAACGAGCAGGAGGCGAGTTTAAGCCGCCCTAATTTTTTTATTTTACTCATGGAAAACCCAGCGGCCGATGAATGACTTTGCCAATGATAACGCTTACATTGGGACGAGATTTTTGCTGCGCCCGTCCACGAGCAGGGGCTCGTTCCAGCGCACCTTCTCAAAATCAACCATATAGAGACCGGCGCAACTCATATTATCGCAATTCTTCCCGATGGTCGATATCTGTGTGATTGCTGCATGGGCATGAATCTGGGCGTGGTTTGCCGCCACTATCTTGTTGCATAGGATAAAATCCCTGGCCTGCCATTTCATCTCTCTCTAATCAGAGCGCGGTATGTGGATTCTCTCACTTTATTTTCTGTTACTGTACATGAAGCTTATATATCCCAGGTGGTATCAAGACCCATCCCTCAATGTTCGTCAGATCGAGCCTGTTACATTCAGGACAGGGGCGACAAGTCAAAGTGTTCGCTTTTCTGCAATCACCCTCCCAGCAGCATCAATTACAAACCCGGTTTCGTCGCAAGCATTTCTTTCCCAAAATGCTAATACAAATGCCACACCCCCTCCTCCAACGCGAACGATCCCCCAGCGCGCAGCCTATACTGCATTGCAGGCCGATTTGCGCTCGATAATGAGCGGGATTCAAACACATGAGCAGCTGGACGACGCGCGCTTGAGAATGGCCGAAGTTGGGTAAGTGATCCATTCCAGTAACCCAATTGCAGTTAACTGTCTTTGGGAATAGGCGAGCTTCCCAGCTACAGGAAATGCGTGAGCAGATTCGAGACCCTCCAACGATTGGTCGCAAGGGTAGGCCCTTGACTCAACGGCTCACCGGCGTCACGGAGGGACGGCCCCGGGGAGGTGGGGCCGGAATTTGAACATCCGGTGCTGCGTCCCAAGTTCAGGCGAGACGCCCGAATCGGTGTTCTAGGTGCTGTCAAGAGGGACATAACGGATCCAAGTGCCCATGGGAGTTTTCTACTTGATTAGTGCATACTTGTACCTCCGAGTCTGATAGACAGAAATTTGTTGGGCTGTTGAATGAGTAAAATTTGAGCACAGTGAAAGGTATAGAAGAAGGAATTATGTGAATAATGTGCCATCATCCATGGTCTCGCACCTCCAGGCCAGACGCGGCCTAGCACTTTTGACAGTAACAAGATATCTTATCTTATCTCCTCCGAATCAAATCAATTTGTTTATCTATGGGGGTTGCCATATAGCTGCAACCCCCCCGTGCCAAAGAACGGGGGTGCCAAATAGAATTATCCCAACTTACTGCCATCAAAACAGGCCCGAGGACCCTGGACAATCCGCCCATATCGAATGGAGATTGAGAGCAGCCCACTTCGAAAATTCGAATACAGCCATTTTTGTATGTGTATCAGCAAACCGCTGCCACATTATGCACAAAAGTCGCACTGGTGCCGAACATTGAATGGTATACTTATTCCATACCCCGACTGCCTGGGCCAGGACCATCAGAACGAAAACCACTCCATCAACGACACTGTTCAGGGAGGTATGTTCGGCGATGAGACATGTACGGAAATGGGGAACAAACGGTAACATTGGATACTCGACGACATGAATGAATGTCAATTATCGGACAAGGACGGACGGACGCTCGAGCTTCGGACGATTGGAGAATCGCAGGCGAATAACGTTGGCGCATCGTTGTCGTGCTGGCGCTCGCCCTTGCGGGTCCGGATGCGACCGATGCCTGCGCACGAAGAGTTTTGCGGGGACTGCGATACGGCAGCACCTTATTCTGCACCCCAGGCACTAAATTAACTCCCCACCACCACGTCTCGCACTCGCAGTTCCACACCCCCACCTCCACGCCTGCGGTGTCGGCGTCCTCCATGAACGGCGCCCGACCCAGATGGGCGTGGTATGGATGGAGGGATTTACCGCTCGCAGACGAGGACACCGAAGCCGCGCGTCCTGCACGCTTCGCGCGCACCTCCTGTATTCCCCGGAGCCCTACACCGTCGACAAGGAATGCGCCGTCTGCGCCAATAAATACGGCGCGGTTTGGGGCTAAGCCACATCCCGACCACCCGCAAAGTCGTCCTCGCCGACACTCAAAGTCAAGGCCATCGCTGGCGCGCGCGGTGTGCAGGACGAGAGACCGTTGAGCGAGCACGGGCGTCGCCCATGGAGCCAGTGGATGGGAAGTGGGAAGTGGGCGAGACCAAGAGGTGAGCGATCTCTGGATCGTGGAATACGATTATGTCAGCTGATGATCAGTCGGTGATGGCCGACAACTGCTTCAGCAGCTTTCCAGTTGCTACTCAGCACGCTGGAGATATTCTTTTCACATTAGAATGGCTACAGAGAGTGAACTAGGCACTATAGCCAGGTAGTTGAGCCTGGGTTCGATAGAAACATTGGTAGTCAGATTTGATGTGCTGATGACAACTGCCTTTTCTGGGGGGGGGGTCGTGGGAAGTATTGGCTGATCCAGAGATCACTCACCTCTTCAACTTGGGCGAGACCAAGGATGCGGTAGGACCTCTGCGTATACCTTGGGAGGCCAGATCCCAATTTTGGCCGATCAGCCCATTTTTGTCCGAACCGATTTCGGGCGGATGAGCGCGATTTTGTCCGAACGGCACCTAGCCTGAGATGCCGTAAGTCGCCGAAAGGGGTAATTTTCGGGTTCCCACGACCTTAAAAAGCTCAAAATTCGCTTCCTGACCGATTTTCGCAGTGATTTGAGGAGTTTCCATCGACACAAGCCATTTTATACAAATCTAGGGCCCCCACAGTTCGGGCGACCCTGCTCGGAGGCCACGATTTTGTCCGAACCAGGACCTAGCATGTCGTTGTCGAACCCCTCATTTTTGTCCGAACTGGACCTAGGTTTGAGGCCCAAATTGACGAAATTTTGTCCGAACCCGGACCTGGCCTCCGAAGGGAATCACAGAGGTCCTGATGCGGTCCGCGCGTGACGACGTGGCACGTGACGATGACATGCATAACGTGGACGAAAGGTCGGCTGGTAGTCGGGGAGGACCAGAATGCGGGGCTTGTGGACTGTACGCGGCCCCCGATTGCCCTGGGCGCAAGTACGGTAGCCGTATTCGCGATTAGGGATCCCGACGCACAAGAAGCGCCGCACGAGGGGGGAGCAGCGAGGAACGTGGGCGTCGTCAGTAGGGCCGGTGAATGGGAAGTGGGAAGTGGGCAACGATGGGAAATGCGGTCCAAGCGCGATGACGAGAAAACACTATCCCCCCAACGAGCCGTGATGTTGATCTCCCACGTCTCGCTTAGGACTTCACAGCGATTAACAAGTCTCTCTTGCTGCGTTCATCGTCCCCATCGTGCCCGTCAGCGTCGGGATCGTCGGCGGGATCGTCGGCGGCATTGCTGATGGCGAGCATAGTGGAACTTTTCTTGAATAAAAGATAATTTTAATATCACGTTGTCACATCAGCTGCTCCGTGACTCGTCGCGCTTCTCTCTTCCCAGCATCAGCCTTCGACGTCGCCGGCCTGTTCACCTCGACACGTCTCGTAACTCCGTGATGGAATGTGGCAAAGATTGCACTATGGCACACTCGCACTCTCGGCGAAGAGCGACACTTTATAGCGGCGTGGCCGACTTGAGCAAGGTCATGTGTACAAACAACAATGTCAAGTCACACATGTCACGTTCGCGACTCTACCACGACCACGACCACCACCTCAAGAACACGTTCATCCTCGGTAAGTTTCCCCTCATTCTCTCTGTTCTGACACTTCCCTAGCTACCTTGCTGCTGTACGACTCAAACCAGGGACCTCCGCAGCGAGGCAGCCGGGGAAAGTGCCACCAGAATATCTTGCCACCCACAGAGCACTGACACATTTTTTTTTCAGGTACTTGCGATGCTCTGGGTTCCGCAGGCATGGAAGGTACGTTCCCTTTCGCCTCGGCTCCTCCCACTCTCACGAGGCCTTAGACGCGTCAGGGCACCATATTTTTGCCATTTACGCCCATTCTATCCGCCCTCTGTGCGCAAGCATTTGATTTCGCGCCCCTCCTCGCGGAATCTGTCTCGAAAGAAGGTGACAGGCAAGAAGAGCAGGAGCACGATGACGACGTCAACAAACCAGCCGACCCACTCAACGAGGTCGATGACATCTATCCGCTGCCGCTGCTGCCCGATCCATTTAATGAGGTGAATGACTGTAACCCCCACCCATCCCCCTCCTCCTCCCCCCTGCGAAACGCCGCCGCACCACCATCGATGACATTAACGACGGCAAGAAGCCGCTCACGGGAAGCCACCACCGCCGACACGCCAAGCACGTGCAGAAGATCCAGGAGCAGGGCCAAGCTCCCCGTGCATCCACCACACGTGACTATGTCCTCCCCACACAGCCCATTCAGACAGCTCTCGACATGGAGGCCCTCCCTGCGGCGCATGGCGGGTACGCCGCCAAGGTGGAGGACAACAGGTGGGGCAATAAGAAGCTGCATGCTCCACGAGCTGCTCCGCATCGGCTTCGACATCGTCCCATGAAATGGCTTGTGAGTCTCATCTCCCTCCTTCCTACATGCGCGACCTCATGCCACCGCAGCGACCCCTGCCCGCTCGTCGACGCTAAAGGCCGCATCTTCGCCGTTCTTGTTGGCCAGCCTCACGACCCCACTTACGCTGCCTCCGTCGCTGCTGCCTACAGGAGGGGCTCACTGCCGCCTTTCCCAGTGATATGCGCAAGCACTGACGTGGCCTTTTTGCCGCCATCAACGTTGGCCTTTCGTATGGAAAGGGGCAGTTGGTGCCATCGTGGCTGCACAATGGCGAGTACACCAGCATGCTCGAGCGCCTACTCGCCAGTGAGGACATCGGGTGAATGGCTACCTTCGCAAGTGGTGAGTTTTTTCCTTACATTCTGCCCGGAGGCTTACTCCCTCGCTGCAGCGGCGTTCACGTTGTGGGCTCCCTGCCTCTACCAGTACTATCACCAGCACGACGACGCACTCCATCAACACCTCCCTCACCTCCCACGCATCTTTGCCAAGTCGGTGTTTTCCTGTGTTGTGTTCAACTTCAGGCCCAACGTCTGGACGTTCCACCATCGCGACGTCCTCAACGTGCCATTCGGCTGGTGCGCAATCCAATCCAAGTGGCTGGCCCCTTCGACCCCATCAAGGGTGGCCATCTAGTCCTGTGGGACTTGAAGCTCGCTATCGAATTCCCCCCTGGTGCCCTCATCCTCATCCCCTCCGCGACCCTCAGCCACTCGAACGTGCCGGTTCAGGAGGGGGACAAGTGGATCTCCTTCACTCAATTCATCGCCAGCGGTAATGGGTTTCATACGGAGCGGGTTTTGGAGGAGCAGGATCCAGAAGAGTTTACGCAACTTGCAGCTGCCAAAGACTCGCGGTGGGAGATGGGACTGGGGTTATTAAGTACATTAGATGGGAACATCAAGGCACAGCACCGTCAAGAAAGCCTCGAGAGCTAGCGGAGAAGTACAGATCCTCCCGGCAATCTTAACACCCTTGCTCATGCCATTTCCAGAAATAAAGAGAAGCTACGAGACACCACCCGTTTACATATGTGCCAGTCCGTTCTTCACCACGATGTGGCCTTCTTAATTCTCAACTCCATTTACTCCAGGGTCCGTGCTGCCATTAGCAACTCAGATGACTCAATGATTCGGGCTCATCGACTTAAGGCACAGAAGGCCGGGGCGAAATACCGGGACAAGTGAGTTGAAATTTCTGTGGGCTGGAATAGTATTCATGATTACGTGTAGGAATCACAAGGACATTCGCGCCGCCGACACCATGTGACGGGCCAGGCAAGGTGCAAATATGTAGAGCGCAAAATATGCCGATGATTTTTACAGGAAATACATCGAGCATGAGGGCTTGGAGGCTTTTGACACCACACCCACACAGAAGTTCATGGGGAAGACCCAGCATCGCCACGAAAGACACCTCTCACCGAAACATCCCACAACGCTGCCCAAAAAATCCAAACATTGCAAGAGCTCACCAGAAGATGACAAATCAGAAAAGGAGTGGGAGGGCACGGTGTCCAGCCCCTGGGTGTATTTTCCCGAGCGCATACTGCCTCAGGTGACTTCAACCTGTGCTTCTGGGGAGGACAGATGTTGCGGGTGTGCTTGCATTTGACAGGGGTCGACAATTTGGACTGACCATGGTGAGCATTTTCATAAACCAAAGTTGTGGTCGACAATTTGGATGGTCCCCTTCGTAAACCAAAGTCCTAGAATGTAGACCAATTCTATTGAAGCCTTCGTGCACTCTGGAATATTTTTAAAATATATTCTACACAAATTTGTGCAAGATTCCTCTTGAGTCTCAAATCCAATTCACGTGTATTTACCATCATGTGCAACACAAATAAAAGAATGTCTCCAAGTCATTTTGAACGTGTTTATGCATCCCTGACACCTGGCTCAACACCTTAAGCACTCTACATTTACCTTTGTGTGCCATTCACCTCTGAAATAATTTCTATACTGTCCCATACACAATCTAAATCAATACCATACATATCATGACCACAGCGGGTATGCCACATAGTTGTTTGAAGTCCTAGATTGTAATGAGATTTGGTTAGATGATGAGGTTAAATGCTCCTGATGTTGGTGTCGAAGAAGACAGTGATGAAAGCACCTGCACTGATATCAGATTTGATTGCTTTTGGGTAATGAGATTTCTGATGCACATTTAATAAGTGATGTTCTCCGAGGCAAGGAAGACTCACTTGAAGCGATACTTCGACAATACAATGGGCATTTTGGGCAATCCGTGTGGAGTTCACCCAAAGATGCTATCAGTATTGGAAAATGTGTTTGGAAGGATCAAATAAATTGGCGAGGAGGGAAAGATAAGAGGAGAAGGACAAATCCCTGTACTTGGGGTGATAACAGCTCAAATACAATATATCTAGATTAATCTACCTAAAATCCACTGTCTCGGAGCAGAGTTTCACATTCATTACATAAGTTGGACATGACCACATCATAACACGTGCATATTTCACATGGTCTTTCACACGCATGCTCTGCATTTGGGAGGGGATCGATTGTGGTGTGCCTGAGTCCCCAACAACAACTACAAACCTCTTTTCACACCACCATGGAGCTCCCCAACCTGGACTCCTATGCACCCCAGCCTTGCGGACCTCTCCTCTGCGCCCCTTCTACTTCCCAGACCCCGGACACGAATATATAGACCACACGACACTGCAAAAGATGAAGGATTTTTTGGCATCACAGCCAGCGCTGGTGATTTCGTAGGTGTGCTGAGCTCCAGGTGCATATTTGTTTTCATCTTATTTCCTCAAATTAGTTCTCACTTCCCTTTGTGCAGAGCCACACTCAATGCGATGCTGGTGGATTATCCCAGCACCAGCCACATTGAGGCGGGGACATGGCTTCAGCTGGTGGAGCTGTGGAATCAGAATTGCACTGAGTACCACAACCATGAGGAGTTCCCCCCTCGCCATTGCCATTGCCATTGCTATCCCAGTCCCTGGAACCTCTCACCGCCATGATGACCCCCACCGAATTGCCAGTGCCATTGTCATTGAGGGTTGTCCGCCACTTCGTCCCGCACGACTTCTGTGCCACCGCCCACGATCCCCCACTCCAAGTCGCAGTGCTTGCCGTGCTCGACCCAGCCATGCCGGAGGTGTCACAATTAGATGCAAATCTTATCGTTCCAACGCCTATCTAAGTGCTCGAGATCTAAGTGCTGGATGACAGGAAGGCTATGACAGAACCCGGCCCGAAGGATGACGTTATGATGATGTCAGAGATGACGTCAGAACACGCTGAAGCAGCAGGACAATGAGAACATGCGGTTACGGGTAGTTGTAGTAATATTTACATTAGTTCACACGGTTCGCTAGACAGTATAAGTAGAGTAGCTATTTCGCTGTTGTAGTTTAACCTTTTATTCCATCATCTTCGAGATCTACACGAGCACCACCCAATCCCTCTCATCTTACCGAGAGTGGACGCTTAAGGTCTTGACTGTGACATAATAAAAGGTTACCCCTTATACCCTTGTACCGCCCCTTACCGACCTCCTTTCCCTTTCTCCCCACCTACACAATTTACCTCTTTACCCTTTCTGCCACTGCGGCAGTCTCTTACCTGCAGATCCACTTCCCCACCAGCACCTCACATCGTCCACACCGACATTAAAAAATTGCAGTGCCCATCTTGCGTGGTTCACTCGAACAGACGACACTGTGCTAAGGGAAACACTGAGCCCGTCCCCGCACCATAGTAGTCAAAGGAGCACTAGCCTAATCCTCAGAGAGGGCTATCTCGCAGCCGCAGGGGGAGTTGGAGAAGACCCCAGATGGTTCTGTCAGCAAACAACTGCCTCGACCTCACCACCTGCCCTTGTGGCATACCGAACCACCGCCCGGCTTTAAACACCGTGATTCCTACCAGGACGTCTTACCGTGTCCCCCTATCCGACTCCAAAGATGAGTCCGAGCTATACCACTCGGCCGTTTCCCAAAGATCCCCGACCGGCCCACTCCTGCCCCTTCTTCCTTCATCAGCCTTCCAGTTGATAACCCGCAGAACCAGAAACCCGCCTCCTCCCCATCGCGCCGTAATAGCACCCCGACCAACACAGCTAATCACAGCTGTGTCCCCACCCACACCGCTGAAACCCCTATCACCCGCGCTGATTGAAATGTCGCGCCCCCAGACCCCTGCTCACCCAATGGAGGAGGAAGCCCCTCCCCAAACCCGATATGTTCCAGTCCCCGTTCCAGGATGAAACGGAGAAGATCAACCCCTGCGCTCGGGATCCTCGCAGATCTCTTAAGCAAAGACCCTGCCGATGTTCGGCGGGAACGACAAATCCAAGTTTGAAACTTGGTTCGACACCCTGGACAATTACGTCTGGGCCTACGCCTCGGAGTTCAACACCGAGAAGACGAAAATCGCCTTCACGGTGTCCCTATTGGGCCGAGAAGACGGAGCCCGGTGTCTGGCGTCCAACTGGGTGCAGAACTGGAAAAGGAAGGTTCGAAGGCAGGGCGCCTTCGAGGAGAATTGCGACTATTCAGAGTTCCTGGAGAGTTTAGCAGAGACGTTCGCCGACAGAAACAGCACCCAGATGGCGCACATGCACCTTACCACCACCCGCCAGGGCAAGACTGCCCTGGTAGATTTTATTCAAGTGTTCGAGTTGAACGCGGAGGAGGCGGGATATGACCTGTCGGATCGAACTGGGGCCCATGACACCTTTTTGGTGGAGACCCTAGGGAACCTCATCTCGGACGAGGTGCGCAGTCAGCTCAATGTCGGGCTGCTGGAGGCTCCCATGACCTATCGGGAGCTGAGACAAAGGCTGATGATAGTCGGCCAGAACATGGAGCGACAAGTGCTCCAGAAGGCCCAACAGGCCAAGATGTTCTGGGTACCCGCCCAGAGGAACAATGCCACTGCACCAGCGGCACAGACGACCCTGCCCCGGGGATATCAGGGGACAGCGCCAAATTTGGCAAAGAAGATTGGGGCTGGCGAGACCGCCCCCATGGACGTGGACAGGAACAAGGCGAAAGGCACACCCTTCCTGTGCTACAACTGTGGCAAGGATGGCCACATGAAGTGGGATTGTCCCGAACCCCGCAAGGGGAAATTCAACATCCGGGCTCTCAAGCCCGATGACTATACTCAGGAGGAGTTGGCGGCTTTGGCTGCAATCCTGAAAGGAAAGGGTTTTTAAAGGGGCCCCCACTTGCGGCCAAAGCGGCGCCCCCTCTGGTTACAAAATGCTCCCTGGTTCCGATTAACACTATTAGATACGAAGACTTAGTTACGGTTACTGATGTGGATGGACCTACTCCAGTAGTAGAAGGCCTGGACTCGGCAGGAGCCGAGGAGAATGTATATATAGAAAAAGTAGCTAGTGCAGAAAAAGGACGAAAAATACATATCATGGAGAATCAGAATTGGTTACGAAATTTAAAGAACAAGAAAATGGACACAGAGAATAAATGTTGGAGTGCGTTTAAGACTCAACTCAAAAGGCCCCTGGAACCCAAACCAGAGAGAAAAATAGTGCAACGAAAAAGGGTGACAATGTCACGGAGGCTCAATGCTCAAAAGAGGAGGAAGCGCCTAAGGAGAAGGCAAGGAAGCCGATTGATGTGCCGGCCGGCCTGACAGGACTGAAGGCGGCCAAGTGGTTATTCCACAGGGCAATCAAAGAGCAGCAAGGAGATCAGCTTGCGAAGGAGCTGAAGGAAGTCCAGAGGCAGCAAAAGCATCATGAGATGCTGGTTCCGGTCACGTTGACCATGTTGGACACAGGGAAGACATGTGCAGTCAAGGCTCTTCTTGATAATGGATGCACGGCCATGTGCATCGATCACAGCAGAGCAATACAGACGTTCTCCTCACACATTATGTCCATTCCACGGTATACTGGGTGTGCGGCATGTTAGCCAGTGATGGAGCACTTGTCAATTGGCGGGTCTCAGTCACTCTGGCTTGTATTGCCTCTGTTCTAGTTCTGTGACATCATCACATACACTTGGCTGTGCGATGCGCAATGCATTTCTTTTGCTTGCTATCTGGATCTCCCCAGGCCACCTCACTGCTGTGACTCATGAGAAACATGCAACACCGCTCTGTATCTCTGGATTTTTTTCTGCAGATCCCGCGATCGGACGGTACGATACCCTGATGGTGCGCAGCTTGCATCGCAGGTTCAACCCTCGTCACTTTGCCTTCCCTTGAACCGTCTCACCGAATTACGACCGCCCACCTAGGTGACAACACCTCCAAGTTGTCATATTGTAAAATAGCGGTCCACCTCTTTCCTTCTGTAGTACTCCCACGAGTCTGCCATGGCCTGGCGCCGTGGAACTCAACTCATCCACAAATGTCTCGCTATTGGGAATTCGGAGTCTCCAGCAGGTCATAGTGCTTCCATATTGGCATTTTCAACTTCAGCTCACAGCCAATTGAAAGACCCATGAATTTCAGCTTGTACTTCTGTGCTGTTGATATCATCCGCTTGATGTCCTCCGGCAAGGGAGTCTTAGAGGATATGGGAATGGTCAAATCATGCAAGAAAACATTCAGGATCTGGCCTGGTCAGACGTTAATGTAGCTTGTCTGTAATAATTTATCCAGTATATAGTCAACAAATTTACACCATTGTGCTCTTTTTGGACCCTGTAGCAGATATGATTGAAGATTCCAAAGGTCAATGGCTTCATTTCGGATGCTGATATCTGCGTGCCTCCGCGATGCTGCAACATTCCTTAGATTAAACCACCATGTACGAACTGTCCAAGAGACCCTTGACATTGCAAATTGGAAGACTCTCGTGGCAAGAAAACCACACCAACTGAACCCATCTGGGATAGGACGAAAAAATTGTGGATGTCCACTATGTCACCAGGATAGAACACAACTGAACTGCAATAATCCTGGAAAGTGCATTGAAACTGCCAAACTTTTGATCCATAGTATTGTGGGTAAATGGAACCCAGAGCTGCCAAATCTGGATTTATGTCAAGAACTGTCCCTCTCAAATGAGGAGCTAGAGTCAAATAGCGGGCCTATCGAAAGTGATAGAGCAAGATATTCAACCAAGACTTCACACTTTCAAACATGCAAAATGGCTTCCGAATATTCGCATTTGAGGATTCAATTAATGAAATCTCGGCAAGAAGATACAGGATCCCTGGCCCCGAGCCTGGCCTTAAGACAGTCTTCATGCATACACGCACTGGCCATTGCAACAATTTAATTCCAAATATTGAAGTTATGATCATGACTGAATTCAACAACACACAAACAAGTGATGTACTATCCGTGACCTTTGGCCAACTCACAATACCAGTGTCATTTGCTTCAGGCATTTTGGCAGGGCTCCTCCTTGTACTGCAAAATATCACACACAAAATATCCCATTGTTGATTTGCTCTTCGTCCGACTTCCTTCAGCGAGTGTTAGTAAAAGACAGAGCAAGGGTTGAAAATGATATGCTGGATCCGAACTTCTGCCTGACAAAAGCAGTGTTAGCTATGCTAAATGAGAGAGTGGTTCATACCAGTTTTAAAAAAGTAACTTAAAACCTTGCCTGAGGGATTGAAGTCCAGGATATCCAATCAGTCGAGCTTGACCTTGACATTGACATTATGTTTCAGTGCCCAGGGATACTACTATCCCAAGGGTCACAGAGTTTCTACACAAAAGTTGTACGAATGTTACAGCCAAGGACTCACCGCAAGGGCACCTTCACAAACTTGGAACGCATCAGGTGCTCAATTGCAGACACCTCAGGATACTTGCCATCTGATGAAAAAATCTGGAGATCAATCCGTTCAGTGACTCTGAAGAGCTGGACGCGAGAGTTCTTTTGGAAGTGCATACACAATATATTCAGAGTGGGTGATTTCTGGTCCCACATTGAGACCCTCGAGATATTGGGAAGGTGTCATGTCTGTAATGTGCCAGAGACATTGGAACACATTGCATTGGAATGCAAGGCTCCTGGACAACAATTAATCTGGGATCTAACAAAGTACCTTTGGTCAAGGAAATATACTGATTGGCCAACACTGAACTGGGGGCTGATTTTGGGCTGCAACCTCCTCAAATTTAAATCCGCCAGAGGCAATGTTTTGCCTAAAAAAGCTAGGCTTTTTGCCATACTGGTATCTACAGGATGGCATTTAATCTGGAACCTTCAGCGAAGCCGAGTACTTGAAAATCCAGGCAAAATAGTAAGTACCACAGAGATTTACAACAAATGGTTGAAGGCATTAAACACTGTTCTGCAACGTAATCATATTCTCACCGATAAGACAAAATTTGGACCACTCGCACTCAACAAAACTATTGTATTGAAGACTTGGAGTGGTTTGCTACTGGATGAAGACTCTCTGCCAGACGACTGGACATATGAGGGGTTTTAGTGGGTATGCGACCCATGACAGACAGAAATGGGATAGGTTAAAAATTTTCGGGTCGGAGTCCCACACTGATTTAACAAAGTGTGTAATGGCATTTCCTCCTGGACAATCTCATGGCGATCTGGCATATAACCAGAAACACAAGCGGATGAGCTTGGAATGCTTCTGCAGACTGAGTATTCATTATTCCAAAAGCTCCAAAAAAAAAAAAAGAAAAAAAAAAAAAAAAAAAAAGTCTCCAGTGGGTCGTCCTATCAGTGACTAGGAAGCTGGCCACTTGCCTTGTACACATGCTGAATTTTATCCAATGTGAAATCTGAGTATCGGACAATGGTTAGGGACATTAGATGTTGGTGCACACCAAGTTTGACGAAATTCGGATGAGTTGATCTAGAGCTGTGCCCCGATCATGATCGGAGGGAGGCCCGATCACGTGAGTTTCTTAATTTTGATCGGACCCGCGCGACAAACAAAGCCCTCAGACTTGTCCAATTCTGCCTCAATCCACGATGTCGAACACGTGTTCCCCACTCTTAATGTCTGGCTTTCCTCTGATAATCTCGAGAGATGTTCCGTGCCCGCCCGAGCGCCGCCTACCCTCTCTCCATCAGCACCGCGCTGAAATCCGGGCCCTCCTCCCCATCTCCATCTCCACCCCTGCCGCCGCCGCAACGTCGTCGAGCCCACCCGCCCAGTACATTGGGGGTCCCTCATCCGGGCGTGGCGTCGGGTACTTGCTCGGCGACGCGTGCTCCTCCATCACGTCGAGCACGGGCAGCGGACAGTGGATGCACACTGCGCAACAGCGTGGGTGGGGATGCGGTCCGGGATGTGTTGTGTTGCCGGTCTCTGATGCTGGCGCTCCCACTACAAAGAGGCTGTAAGCGGTAGCATCAGGTATGTAACTGGAGACATACAGTAACAAGACTTTAGGAATTTAATTTCATGTTGCCGAGGATGATGGTAGGATCGGAAGACTGCAAACAACACAGGCAAAGCTGTGATCAGCAAACTGTTGCAACTTCATCAAACTGTGCCACCATCATTGCGTACGCTCCACGTCAGACTGCCCTCGGGCAGCTTACTTGAGTGCATCGGCGAAGCCCATCAGCTTTTTCTGGACGCACCCGGTGTGGCCGCGTGGATCCTGCGATACTCGGTGGGCTCGGAGCACGAAAAACTGCTCCTGAGCTCTCGAAGATCTGATTCGCTGTAATCCGATGCGTGCATCCACGCTGTGGATGCGCTGATTCTGCGAAACTCCGAAGGCTCAGAGCGCGGAACATCGCCGTTGAGCTTCTAGGTGCTTGACACAGCAATCTGACGCTTCACTACACCTTTCATTGCCCCTTCTCCCTGTCGACGATTCCATTCACACAATAGTACTAGTGGTGGCAAAATCCGGTTCAAGAATCGGTTCGAACCTGAACCGGACCGAACCGAATGCGAGGTTCAGGTTCAAGGTTAAGCCAATCACTGAACCTGAACCCCAGGTTCGGTTCTGTAGAAACTTGTAGGCGAGTTCGTTCGGGGGGATGCAATAAATAGATGATTTATTCAAGATAGTACAGCGACTTTTATACTTTGAGAACAATGGTACAAATACGCTGTAAACAAATTGTGTAGAACAATGAGCTTCAAGTTGGAAACTGTTTCAGACTAGCTGAAACCATGCAACACGATGCTACGTGTTTCATCGCGCTGTGCGTCTCCATGCACAGCGTGGTGGCGTATATGCCTCGTGGTGGTGTATACGCCTCGTGTCCGCGGACCGGCTTGTGGTATTCCAACACTCCCCCTCAAGCCGGAATCAATCCGAGGGCTTGGACCAGCGGCTTGAACTTGAAAGCGGCCAGCGCCTTTGTGAGCAAGTCGGCGGTCATCTCGGTCGTTGGGCAATAGATGACCTCCAAGGTTCCATTGTCAATCTTCTCGCGAATGAAATGGTAGCGAATGTCGATGTGTTTGGTGCGTGCGTGAAATTGCCCAAGTTCGGCGTGTGCGAGTGAGATTGCTGACTGATTATCATTGTAGATGATCAGAGGAAAGTGGATGGGAGCGAATAGCTCGGAAATGAAGAAGCGAAACCAAATGGCTTCCTTCGCGGCGTATGTCAAGGCAATATATTCGGCCTCGGTCGTTGAAAGCGAGACGATCTCCTGTTGTTTTGAAGACCAGGAGACGGCAGCACCGTTCAAAATAAATGTGTAGCCTGAAACGGCTTTGCGATTCTCGAGCGACATTCCATCAGCATCGGCAAAGATGTCAAGGCCGAGTGTGGAGTCGTGTGCACCGTAAGTCAGCGCGTGTGTGCGGGTACCCTTCAGATATTGAAGTACGCGCTTTGCTGCACTCCAGTGCGGAAGTCCCGGGTTGTCGACGAATCTCGACAAGACACAGACAGCAAATGCCAAGTCCGGTCGCGTAGCCGTAGCCAGCCAGACAAGTCCGCCGATGAGCTCGCGATACGGAATGTTGCGCATCTCTGCGATAGCGTTCGAGTTCGTGGGGCATTGCTCACGTGTGAGCTGGACTGTGGGGTCGAGAGGCACAGAGATTGCTTTGCAATAAGCCATGTTGAACTTCCGAAGTAGGGAGTCGATGTGGGTGGTCTGAGACAATGCAAGAGTCCTCTTCTCACGGTTGCGGGTAACTTCCATCCCGAGCAGCCAGCTAATGGGTCCTAGCATCGTGATTTTGAATATACGGCCAATTTCCTCTTGGACGTCATCAATCAGTGCTGGTGAATTCCCAGTGATAGTGCTGTCGTCGATGTGAATGGCAAGGAATGCGAGGTCGTTGCCTCGAATCAGGCGATAGACGGAGTGGTCCGAGCGAAGGGGATAAATGCCGAGTGTAGCGAGAGATGTTGTCAATTTCTCGTACCACTTGCGGCTCGACTGTTTCAACCCGTAGATTGTCCTTTGAAGTCTGATAACCTCCTGTCGATTCCCATTCGTGTAGTGTGGTGCCTGCTCCATATATATCTCTTCGTCGGGGGTAAACTCCCCATTGAGAAATGCGGCGGAGTAATCAAACACTTTGATCGTCCAATCAAAGCGCGTCGCAATGGATAAAATTGTCCTCAGAGAGGATAATTTGGCAGTGGGTGAAAATGTCTCGAAATAATCAACACCCTGAACTTGAGTAAATCCCCGAGCGACGAGTCGAGCCTTGTATTTGTCGACTTCTCCGTTCTCCTTGCGCTTGATCTTCAATGCCCATTTTGATCCGACAACATTTCTGCCGATCGGTCTCGGAACGAGTTTATCCCCGAACGTGCCCGTCCTTCTCATAGCCTCCATCTCTACGTCCATCGCGGCCTTGAACTCCGGCCAATCTGGACGCTTTATAGCCTCGTCAACGCTTGGGCTGTCTGACGAATCTCCCACCCCAACATAGGCATACTCGACCTTGTCCCAGTCATCCGCCGGCGACTCTTTCTCATCAAGCTGTACCATATGCGCCGTGCGGCATATCCTGGTGCCCTCAATGATGTTCTTGGGGTCTATCTTGCTGCTGATGTCGCGCGGAGCTAAGGGCTCTGGTGTGGGACTAGGAGATGGACTCGCTGGCGGCGATGATAATGGTGATTCTGGCTGTTGGCATGCGGGCGTAGCAGGTGCGTGCTGAATGCTTTCCTGTTCTTCGATCTGTACTCCCGTGCTCTCCCCCTCATTCAGTACTCTGTGGATTCCACCACTTCGTCTGACCTGAGGGAATCTGACACTGCGCTCAACACGTATAGCACGGTTGTCCGGGTAGTAAATCCGATGCCCATCAATGCTGTCCTGGTCGTAACCAAGCCATCTGCCGTCTCGAGCGCGTCCGTCAAGCTTAGCGTCGTCGGCGCATACCGCAACTTCACACCCCCATTCGTGAAGGTGCCGCAAGTCGGGCTTGGATTCATGGAATGCCTCGTAAGGCGTGTGTCCTCCAAGCGCCTTGGTGGATGTCCTGTTCTTTAACCACACGGCGTGCTTAATAGCTTCGCCCCATAGGTTCTTTGGCAAGCCTGCTGCGTGCAGCATGGCGCGCACCTTCTCAAGAAGCGTGCGATTGAGTCTCTCGGCGACTCCGTTGTGCTCGGGCGTGTCGTGGACGGTTAATCGGCGTCGAATGCCTTTTCTGGCGAGGTACTGGTCGAATAAGTGGCTTTTGTATTCACCACCATTATCCGAATGCAAGACTTTAATCCTGATCCCATGTTCCTTCTCCCAGCGTGCGTCAAGGTCCTGGAACGTCTCCAATGTCTCGTCTTTGCTGTGCATGAGGAATAGGACCGTGTATCGGGTTGCGTCGTCGGTGTAAGACACATAGTATTTCTTGTGCTGTGCCGTTTCGATTGACGCTGGTCCCCATACATCACTGTGGACCTCATCGCCTTGTTTGCCGCTTGCCTCCCGTTCCGTGGACTTTGAGATAGGCTTGCGAGTCATCCTGCCGTACAGGCATGACTTACAATCAACATTCGACGTATCACCGGCGTCGTCCAGCTCGATGCCATCCACCAACTGATCTTTGACCAGCTTCTTCGCCGCGTCGATTGGTAAGTGTCCCATCAACCTGTGCAACTCATCCGGAGTAGCCACAAGCGGCCCGTCGTTTGCGCAATGGACCTGCAGCGGTGGCGATTCCTGGACACAATAGAGTCCATTTACAAGTGGAATGCTGCCGATGTGACAATCTTGAGGGTCGAAAATGCGGCATTCAGTACCCCGGAAATGCAATGCGTATCCGGCCTGGGTGATGCGACCAACGGAGAGGAGTGTTACAGCCAGCGCTGGTGCGTATAGGACATCTTTGACGAGAACTTTGGTGGTCTGACTTTCGCCGTTTGGTACGTGAACATACATGTCCCCTTTTCCAACTGCCTTAATCGTCTCCTTGTCTGCAGCAACGATTCCACGAGGCTGAATAGACTTGAAGTTTGTGAGGCGATTACGCGAGGGTGTCATTCATCAGTAAAACTACATGTTTGTCTTTGGCGTCTTTGGCGTCTTGGCCAAGACGCCAAAGACACCTAAGACACAATTTTTCCCAAGACCTGCATCTTGGGCTAACTGGGTTCAAAAGTCTTAGATAAGACATCCGTCTTGGGAAAGATGTCCAAGACGCACGACGGCTTGGGTAAACTGCACCTAAAGACATCAAAAGACTCATTGAAAGACCTCATAAGAAGGATAAAGATGTATATTGAATGGTATATAGATGACATTCAGACAGAGATCTATGGCAATATGATATGGGGGATGGTACCTTGCCCAATGTCCAGTCCACCCACCCAACGCGCCACTGTTACACAGGTCACAAACCACACCGTCATCCCAAACACATGGACCAACACCATGCTGTGGGGCGGGGCAGAGGGAATACGATGGGTGTGACATGGGGTGTTGTGGGCGCTGGGGAGGGGGGATGGGAAGCGATGCGTGGCCCCGAACCGGCGCGGGGATGAGAGTAGTGGGACAGCAGGTGGGAAGCCACGACGAACACGAGGGAGCCATGCTACACTGTGTCAGACTTGGGATGCCAGTGCAAGAGGGTGCGTAATTGGTGCGGAAAGACCTACTTTAGGGTGTGATTTCGTGTTACTCGGAAAATCTGCAAGGACAAAACCGGGAGTCAGAAAGATATAAAATGATGGTGGGGCTCACCAATGTTTGCCCATGCAAGCGGAATGGTCCAGGATTTGGGGAGTACATTGAGACAGCACTGTCAGGTGGGATGTCAGTTTCGGAAGAGGCCACAGACGGCGATATCGAGCGACACAGCGCGGAGAGGATGCCACAGACGGCGGTATCATGCGGCGCAGCGTGGAACAGGAGAATAGCCACAGACGGCCAGATTGCAACACAGTGCAGAAGAAACATCATGGGGGAGAGAAGAGGGAAAGGATGCAGAGGAGGGAGGCAGGCAGGGAGGTAGAGGGTGGTGGGAGAGAGAGAGACGAAGTGAGCAACCAACTGTTGCCATCAAATCACGTGATTCGTGCGCACGGGCCTGGAGCATCCGATCAAGCGGATCTGCGGAGCTTGAATGACTTGGTGAATTCTCCCCTTGCGCAGGGTCGCTTCGCCCTTACTCATCTTCCTCTGCCAGTGTACTTATACCTTCGATGGCCATGTTGGGATGTAAGGTCCATATTGCATTTGTCTGACCACTGGCAGATTTTGCGGCCTTTATGTGGAGGCAACTATACTATGTCATTTTGACTCCGAGGGTGGCATATAGTATTTGAGAGTCGATTGAATGCTTTCTGCAAAGCATAATTAGATTTCAGCTCACCGAAATTTTACACACCTGGCAAGTTTTCAGAACATTTATGGCAAGACAGATCTCAGAGACACAAGATGTCATGTGAAAGACCAAGACATCCCAAAACCGATAGCCAAAGACCAAAGATGCTTTCCCCAAGATCAAGACACCCAAAGACACAATCCAAAGACGAAAGATGCCAAAGACAAATGTGTAGTTTTACTGATGTGTGTCCGCTAGCACCCGAATCGTAGATTTCAAGCCCAAATTCCGACGTGGTGGAAGCAATGGCGGCGACGAGATCTTCCGAGATGAGTGATGTTTGCTCTGTCAAACCATCCTCCTCCGGCTCGTCAGCTTCATCCTCGCTGTCCGAGACGTCCTCCAGCTGCGGCAGATCCGCAAATTCGTCGTCTGTTCCATTGACACTGTCCATCACATCCTGCGATGGCGACGTGTCGCCGTATTCACTGTCTTTCTCAAACAGGTCTTCATCATCGAGTTCATCGAGCTCGATGTCATCGTCCAATATAGCTGCCATCCAGCTCACATCCAAGGTTGGCTCCGCCTTTGCAGCGTTCGCCCTTCCAGGCCCTTTACGATGCGGGCTCTGGCCTTCTTTTCCTCCTCCCTTCGCCCAACATTCCTTTGCCATATGTCCCTTTTTGTGACAATTATAGCACTCCATCGTCTTCTTCGGCTTGTTACCGCCGTTCCCGTAGAACGCGGCCTCCTTCCCTCCTTTTCCTTGCCTGGACGTCTTGCGGTCGGCTTCGTCGCTGATGCCCTGGAGCATAGTTTCGGGGTCAAGAATTTTGCCGAGAAGTGTGGCTGCACCCGTAAGTGCGGAAAGGTATGGTTCGTATGCGGCGGGGAGCGAGCCGAGTACAATCACAGTGAAATTCTCGTCTCCCGGGTCAGCACCCATTGCTATGAGGTCCGCCCGTATCGTCCGTAATTTATTGAGGTGTGCTTTGACATCGCCTCCTTCTGCGCAACGCTCGTCTTGGAGCTTGCGCCTCAAATCAACCGTAACCATCTTTGACTTCTTCTCATATTCATCCTTTACTTTCTCCCACATCGCCTTCGCTGTCTCTGCCCCTTTAACCTTCAAGAACAGTGAGTCTGGTATCACTGTCGCAATTCCCTGCTTGATGACCGCTTGCTCTGACTTCCAGATCCGGCGTCGAGCAAGATAGTTGTTGGTGACCGCCGTCTCGGCCGCCGTCGGCTGAGTCAAATCCACGACAGCAGGCGCAACTGGCGCGGAGGCGGTCCCGACGGGTGCGTCTTCAAATGATCGCCGAGACCCGCGGCGTCCAGTGCAAACAGGAAGCGGTCTCGGAAGAAAACCCAATTGGTGCCGTCGGCTTTGCAAGCAGGAAGCTTGGTGAAATATTCACCAAGTTTGGCGGTGGAGGAGAACGTGTTTGTTGACATGTTGTGAAGTTCGATAGAGAGTTATAACTCGCGTAGATTCTGTTGAAGGCTTTTAGCGCGGGGGCCAATAACCTGTAGAAACTTGTAGGCGAGTTCGTTCGGGGGATGCAATAAATAGATGATTTATTCAAGATAGTACAGCGACTTTTATACTTTGAGAACAATGGTACAAATACGCTGTAAACAAATTGTGTAGAACAATGAGCTTCAAGTTGGAAACTGTTTCAGACCAGCTGAAACCATGCAACACGATGCTACGTGTTTCATCGCGCTGTGCGTCTCCATGCACAGCGTGGTGGCGTATATGCCTCGTGGTGGTGTATACGCCTCGTGTCCGCGGACCGGCTTGTGGTATTCCAACAAGTTCAGCGTTTGGGCTGCAGGGGTTGCGTTCGAACGCCGAACCTGAAAATCCAAAATTTGAGTGATTTCCGGATGATTCCCCAGGTTTCTGACCTGCTTTTGCCCAGATTGCACTGTCCAGTGATGTACTCTTGCATGAACCTCCTCTGGGCATTCCTTTGAGCCAAATTGGGGCGTGATCTCAATGTTCGCGCATAAGATTTTGGCATGTCACAATCTGTCAACAAAGTTGGTCAGCGTCAGCCATGATCCATAGGCCATCGGAGACCCCCTAAAGCATATTTAGGACGTCTATGACCCAAAAGATGCAAAAAAACACGAATCTGGATCACTGTGCACCAGATTTAAGCTGCCCGAGAAGGCCGAATTTATTCGGGTTCGAAAGCGTTCAAACGCTAAACCGAACCTGAACCTGCGTTCAGGTTCAAGGCTCGGCAGTTGTCTGAACCGAACGCCGGGTTCAGGTTCGGCGTTCAGAGCGAAAGGCCCTGAACCTGAACCGAACTGAACCTTGCCACCACTAAATAGTACGCAGGCCCGTGAATTTCAATTTCATCCAGCTCATTCTTAGTCTATCGCACTCGCCCAGGATTCAGTGGGAAATCAGTACATTCAATGTTACGTAGGCACAGCGGCTTACTAACACGCCCGGCCAACTCGATTCCCGTCGAGTCCCCACAAAGACACGTGAGTGGTGCAGACTCGCGCTCCGTCTTTCCCCGCGCCGACCACCATGCGCATTGGCGCTCGTCCTCTCCCGTGCATGGCCGACGCGCTCCGAGCGCCAGCGACTCGGGCTCTTCTCACGCGCTGCGGCTCTCCCGCGCACGCCGCCGAGTCAGTGTCGTCCAGTGCTCGGATCAGTGTCGTGCTGCGCGCACTGTCTCGCCGACTCGATCCGCACCGCGCTCGGGTGTGCAGGCGACTTGGGGAGTACTCCTCCATGCCGACCCTCGGCCGCCGCCCAACGCAGTGTAAAGGAGCACGGAGTGGACTTGCAGGCACCCGCATAAGCACCCGACTCGCGCGGTGCCGAGTGGGCGCCGTCTTGTGCTGACATGCGCACTCCTGACCGCTTCGGCCTCAGTCCCCCTCGCCACGGTACCCATGTCCATAGTACGTCCCTTTGCCCCACTTGCGAGTCCCACTGAGCCTCCAGAGCACGTCGGCCGTGCTCGCACGAGAGGGAGAGCATGCACGTCATGTGCCCTCCGCCATCCAAATAAGTGTTTTTAGAGCCATACAAAATCCCACACAACCTTCAAATCACGACACAAGAGATGATCTCCGCAAAACACGCAAAATAATATATTATAATTACTACCGGCGGTATGGAAAGATTCTGAGGACGTCATGCCCTGCGGAATTGTCATGTGATTCTGCTCATATAGTTTTCAGAAACGTACGCTGAGAATTGAGGTCAGAACAGCTGTTCTGGCTGAAACGATCAAAAACAGCTCAAAAAGGAAAAAAAAAACCTCAGCCGCGCCCTAAGTTCCGCAAAGAGCTGTAAACTTGGTAGAGTTGCCGGGGTTCAGTTAATTTCGGTTTTTTCCCAAAATTTCCGAACCCCGAACCCCACTATGGGTTTGGTTCAGCGCTTTCGTCGAACCCCGAGCTGAGCCTTGAGTTCAGTTCTAGAGGTTCAGTTCAGGTTCAGGTGAGGTTCAAACTCAAATGAACCTGCATTTTTCATTTATGTATTTTCGTACTGAATGGCCCAGGTGCCTCACTCTGCAGTCTATCATGCAATGGGTGCCGAGCGGCATGACTATTAAACCAGATTCTGCACCACATATCATGTGCTACTACTTGTTATATGCTGGGCCAGGGATGTTCGGAGATGGAAGTCCAAAGGGCTAGAACGGTCGGGGTTCACAACACTACAGAGAGTGTGCGACTACCGGGGCTCGCCTGACTGACAAGCTGAAGTCCGAGTGGCACCAGAGATGAACAAGACCAGAGTTCAGGGAACAAGACTAGAAGTCCAGCCAACACTGTTTAGTGACGAAGAACTTTAATAATCAAACTAACGAACAGAGGCTAAACTACTTTGCTTACAGCTCTTTGCAGAACTTAGGGCGTGGTCATTTTTTCTTCCTTTTTAAGACTTTTTTGATCCCCTGGACCAGAACAGCTGTTCTGGCCTCAGTTCTGGTCAGTTTCCCTCGAGAGTATGACCAACCGATCCGCACCGTAAATACAGAGGGCATGGCACCTTACGATTTTTTCTGGGATGGTTACCATGAATACCTGGGGCAAATTCGTGATTTTTGAGACATTTGAGCGCAGGACAGCTGTAGCTTTGAATTATGATGTCCTATGGGCCTAGATTTTGATAGCATGTGTTTGGGGGTATTCCAGAGGGCACTGTGTCCTCAGATCGGCAGAATTCATGCTGGACTGCCTGCCGCAATGCCCAGCATATCTGCCAAATTCAGCTGCCTAATGTGTCTGTTTTTACAAGGATTCCCCCATTGGTAGTGGCTCAAACGAGCCTAGGATGCGCCATCCCATGTTTTTCGAAGGTACAGTTCTCAGATTGGACCAGCAATGACCTGAATCGCCTTGCTTGATGGCGGCATGTGATCCATGAGAGATGCGTCATGTCGCGCGATTTCCTGTGTTAGCACTCGATTTGGATGTTCTAAGCGGTCTGCATACTCATCCTGTATGCTTTAACTTCAATCTGGATGTCAAAAGACACAGGAATCATCATAGTGGATGAAATATCGAAAGGAGAAACATGGGTGAGATTCTACCGGCCACAGTGGACAGCCCAGCGCGAATTCTACCAATATGAGGACACAGTGCCCTCCAAAATACCCCAAAACACATACTATCAAAAATCTAGGCCCATAGACATCACAATTCAATGTCCTGCGCTCGAATGTCTCAAAAATCGCGAATTTTCCCAGGTATTCATTGTAGCCATCCCAGAAAAAGCCGTAAGGTGCCATGCCCTCCGTATTTACGGTGCGGATCGTTTGGTCATACTCTCGAGGGAAACTGACCAGAACTGAGGCCAGAACAGCTTCTGGTCAGGATCAAAAAAGTCTTAAAAGGAAGAAAAAATGACCACGCCCTAAGTTCTGCAAAGAGCTGTAAATACTAGTAAGCTAATTGTTTAGTGAAAGATAATAAGGGTGTGAAAGATTTGTAAGTATAAGTCCGTGGACAATTAAGTTGTCAAGGCAATCTTATGAAGGATTAGTAAGTATAAGTCCATGGACAATAAGTTGTCAAGACTTATTGTCGACAATTAAGTGTAAGTCCGTAAACAATAAGTCTGGTCGGAGTTGACAAAGAGCCGGCAGGCCGATGAGTAGGATGAAATGAGTAAGTCGGATAAACTCCAGAGATGCCGGCACGATCGGCTAAGCTGACTAATCACTGATAACCGGTCGGAGCTTGCACGTATGTAACAGTATCCCCCTCTTAAGACCCTTACCCTCAAGGTAGACCAGTGACTGTCTGTCTATGGAGGCAAGCCTGTCGATAGACAGACCAGTCGATCTGAGTTTGAATTACCATTACAAAAATCTTACCAAAAAAGGCTATTCCGGACCGTCCTATCCGATGTCAATGACACGAGCAAACATCGTGCTCTTTTCCTAGAAACGGTGTATCAGAACACAGGCCCTACCACTCCCAACACATCAACACTTGTTTGGCATGTCACAGACAAGGTTGCCTCCGAAGGCCTTCAGCAGTTTGAGGATGGATGAGTCAACAATGACAGGTGCAAACTAACTGTCGATGTGATGTTGACTGGCGAGGCCAAGTTGAAGTCCTCGACACTTGTGACATTCAATAAGAATATCTTCTCAATGATTAAAGGACACGTGTTTGAGGAAGAGGAAGATGAATGTCCAACAATGGTGTACGGTACGACTACTTTACAGGATGATCTTCCACCTGCTGTTGTAACATAGAGTAATTCTACTGCTTTGCCTTCCCGCTGATTCTCGTACTTCGACACACATTCATGTTGAGCTCGGTCAACATGGCCGTTGTCTTTGCCCGCTTTGCCCTCGGCTCATACTATGATAATGTCGAACAATTCCCTTGTTACGCAGATCCGGCGGCAGGTGTTCGCCGAGATGATCAGTTAATCCAGTACACTGGTCGTGCTATCATGGAAGACCAACAACTTGATGACAGGTTTGAATAGATCATCGGAGACAAGGAAATCGGTGTTTCTGAAGTCCTTCAGCGACCTAACAATGCGATGGCTGGCGTAGATGATGTTTGGACAGTTGGAGGACAGTTTCAATGAAATTGTGCGCCTAGGGTCAAAGTTAAGATGATCATGGACAGCCTCTTTATGTGGGGGGGGAGAGTGCCGGAAAGAACCTGAATGGGGTTCCCTTGGGGAGTCGAAGCGAAACTCGTTGAGGACGCCCCAGGTGGGTCGAAATGGAGGAAGCCCGTGCTGCAGTAATGCAGCGAGAAGTGGAAATGCGCCTCATTGACGTGGACTGTGAGCAATTGTTTTGAGAAAACATTGCTTGTGGAGTAGCCTAGCTAGTCGCGGAAGGTGACCTTGGTACATTTTGAGCTGTTCGGGTTGGACAATCAAATGCTGATAATATCCGTCTCGTATGCGCTACTCCGCAGTTAGAACAGCAATAAAGGCAGAATAGGCATTTGCACGCATGTCCCAGAGCACCTTATCGCTAGGAGTGTCCTCGTTGATGCAGACGGTCCTGATTCCCCATCGTTCGAACTCAGCTGCCTGAAAAGAATCATAAGGCAATGCACGCGCCTGCAGTGAGAATGTAATGCGCACCTGCAGTATCTGGAGTCGTTTGAGTGGAGAAATAGTGATAGAGGTAGTATTAGGAAATAAGATATTAAGGATTATTTGGCAGAGGGTTTTTCCAGAGCCAGTGCCAGAGTCAATGGTACAGTCGAGCCCATGTGCCATCACATTCGATGCCTCGAGCTGGTATTGTTGTGGAATCATGTGTTTATTGCTGGCTATAAAGACAAGGATACAAGCCCAGAGGGCGATAGTTTTGTAATCATTATGGAGTGAATTCAGGTAGGAGGCAGGTAGAGGAAGATTAGCTGGGATATTATTCTGGGTAAAAGCTTCTAGGTCCAGTAGCGGTAATCAGTGTGTGAAGTTGAGCCATTGTAGAACAATAGGATTGATAAGGGTATTAGGATTGTTCATGGCCACGAGGTGCAGTCATTCGGGGTATTGGGCGCGTCCAGAAGACGGAAAGGAAGAAAGAGGTGCGATGTTTGCTTGTGTTATTGACATCGGATAGGACGGTCTGGAATAGCCTTCTTTGGTAAGATTTTTGTAATGGTAATTCAAACTCAGATCGACCAGCCTGTGTATCGAGAGGCTCCCCTTCATACACAGGCTGGACTCGAGCCTACCCTCAAGGGTCTTCGGAGTGGTACCGTAGTGCAAGTCCGAAATCCGAAAGTCCGAAGATGCCGATGAAGATTCGTCCTTCGGGGACCGAGGTGGTGTCCAGGTCGTACCAGTAGTGCCGCCGAGCGTAGAATGCCGTCCCCTTCTCAATGTCAAGGAAAGACTCTAGAAGTAGAATAATCAGTAGGATATGAATAATAAAACACTTAGCTTGATGAGGGCTCAAATTCAGTGTGTGGGACGTGAGACGAGTGCAAACGATGGGATGGTCGTGGTAGGTGGGAGAGAAGGAAGGTGATTATGTAATGATCGGGACCGCTGTTCACGTACTCTGTGACACCGGAGCCCGGAAGCGATGATGTAATAGGTACATAAAATGTGCGTGGTAAACCTGTTGGCTAATGCAAATCCTTCAGATGCCGCAAACCGGGATCTGCGCAAAGACGTATAGGGAGACACGCTGCCCCGCTCAGCGCCGACAGTGGGTGCCCAATCCACGCCGAAGTCAATCCCCGGCGCAGTCCGAGTCCGCGGCAGCATCCAGAATCACGATCGCCT
>JARGXW010000791.1:0-60530 GCA_029204085.1 Mycena sp. CBHHK59/15
TCTCGTGGATGGCGAGATCCTATCAGAATCCGATTTTCGGAGGAGTTATGTATATTTGTGTTGGCTATAAGATCCATTAAGTAACCTAAAACGGATGGTCCCAGCCATCGAGGAATGTTGAGGATACCTGAGACTCTGGAGCCGACCTGAGGAGCTTCGAGCCGGGAGTGATCATTGCCTATGCAGTGCACTCTGACACAGTGCCGTAGATGAGAACTGAATCATATACGCAGCGTAATATCAAATCAAAGCTGCTGTACCTCATTCCCATGAATGGTTCTTTAGATAGCCTTGTTGAGCTGGGAGTCGGGGGAGAAAGACGCGCAACGTGCCAGTGGAAAGTGCTGCCAGCAGTGATCAATATATTATGTAAGTGTTCGCTGATGACCAAGCTTAAAGCACAGTGCATCAAGACTGGTGCCCTTGAGATAACATCCCAATGGATGCGCCGTGGGGTCACCTCGCCATCAGATGCCGCACACGCTCCTCTCTGCTTCGCTGCACGTATTCCCTCCCACAATAATCACCATCACCGCCGCAATCCCTAGTCCGCCTCCCCGAAGCCCACTCACCGTGAAGCGTGCTGAATCCCTCGCCGCTGGGCACACCAGGCCCCTCCCTGCCTGGCGTGTTCCCCATGGAGGCAGACACGGAGGCGATGCAAGGTGGGATAAGTACCGTCGAAACGGAACAGGTACCTCCCGGCCCAGGTGGAATGTTCAGCAGGCCCTCGCGAGCAACGAGCGAGTCAGGAAAGCATACCTTTCGCAGGGTATCACTGCATACTTGCGTACGTTTACCCGCTCACCTTCACTTACAATTCAATACTGAAACATTGATACTTGATACTCATTATAGCTGCACACCTGAGCCCGAGCCCGTGTGCGCACCTGCAACTCCCGCACCTGCACAGCAGCTGATGTTTCGTGGGCAATGACAGCGCCGTGCTGCCCTCACGTCTCCGGGTCGACACCACGCCGGGTACCACCGGGTACGTCAGCATCAGAACCCTCGTCCGGCACCTTCTCTCTGCACACATGCACCCCCTCGCGCTGCCCTCGCCCGTCGGCGGCTCGCGCTCCATCCAGAACCTGATCAGTGATCACGCTTTCCACGCTCCCCGAGTCCACGTCGCGCGAGCTGGCATGCGCGCCGTGCACGCTGCCTCGCCCACGGCGCATATGTGCACCTCGCACGCCACTCATGCACCTAATTCTCCGACTACGCTCCCTCTCTTCTTCCTCGAGTGGGCGAGTACGACGCAGGCGCAAGGGGCGCTTGCTTGCACACCTGAAGGAGAAGATGTACGTTGGGCACCACCACGCGCATGCGATGGCACCGTTTCATCTGGTTGACCGCTGGGCTACGGTGACGTTGGTGCCATCGTGCATTCATATCTCTTTCTCTTGGTTTCACTTTCACCCCGTACCACTCCATGCATGCACTCCTTTTCTCTGTCTGTCTGTCTCTCTCTTGCAACATACACACTTTTTTGTATCTACAGTGTAAACTCGCAGAACTCAATCCAATCCAATCCACGTCCTTGCATCATCATGATCAATGGCTCGAACACTTGTCTTATTCCCGAGTATAGTTAAAACTACAGCAAGACACCCCGAACTGGATCTACCCTCCAATCAATCACATCATCTCCAACTTTCTCCGTACCCACTTCACTCGGACAGCCTCCCGCTCGATGACCGCGTATGCTTCGGCTGCCTCCGGATCCTTCTCCAAAAGTTCTATGAAAGCCACAAGAGAGTCGTCGTCCAACCAAGATTCGAGGCGCTGTGCACGCTCGACGGCAACAGCAATAACTCCCCGATTGGAGTCCAATTTGTGAGAGCAACTTGTGGCCGGCTCGGTGCTTTGGTTCATATGAGCGGTGTCTGATGTTTGTGAAGTAGTCTCGTCGAAATCAATGTCCTGTAATATGATCTCAATTTCTGTTCAATGACCTCGGTGAGTGTGATGTGTGATGAGAGGCAGACACTGTGCACCGTCAATCTCTGAGTCGCTGGGAGTGTTACTTTCAGGAAGCTCAGACTCAGCAATCTCCTCGACTAACAGGAGTAAGCACGATGTTTGATTAATAGACAACCATGCTCACCATATGCAAAGCGAGTCTCCCACTCAGGTGAGATCTGGTAAAGTGGATATCCAAGATGTCGGGCAACATCCTGACTCTCGGGATCAAACCCTTTGGCCTCGTGAAATTGACGGAGAGCTAAATATATGGTTTCAGACACGGAGATTTCCGTGAACTTCCATGGTCAACTCCAGGGGAGGAAATCCAAGATTTTCTGCCTCTTCAGTGCTGAGTTCCTCAATCCCTGATGGGTCGAGGGACCAGTATGCGGGAAGGTCAGGATGTCGAAATTGTGTTCCATCTGCTGTCTGAAGGTCTTCCAATGGGCACAGAAACAGATAACCCCAGGGGATGCCATCCAGAGTGCCAGGAAAATGTATAGAATACTGTATTCCCTCAACAATGCCCCCTATGACTGTAGATCAGGCAAAATTACAGACACAAGAATCTGAGACATACAATAATTCCCCTGAGTAGATGTGATTTGGAGGGTACTAAAGATGTGGTTTGCTTGAGCTAACCAAATAGACGGGTTGAAAGGTGTTGCATATATAATCCTGGATAAGGAGCCATCTAAGGACCAAGACTCAATACTTCCAATAGACCACCTATCAGATAAAGTCTTCCCAGAAAGATCAAGCTCACCGACTCCAACCAGACTCGGTAACCAGAGGCTGTGGGACATCAGATCCCCCGAAATTAGATGTCCAACCATAATCTGTGTATTCAATTTTAGACTCCATGTGACACATGGTTTCTTTTGAATCCCGCCAAGACACAATGGAATTAAGTTGAACCGATGTGTATATGTTGCCAAAACCATTTGCTCTCCCATGACCCAGAATTTCGGACACAGTCATGGAACTCCTCCAAAGTAAAAGAAGAAAGGATGATAGACTCGGGGACTGGGCCCAGTTGAGGCATTGGAATCATTGATGTATGGATGGGTTGCCAATTATAAACCCGTCTAAAGTATTGTTTAGGATTGCTTAGTGAGAGATCAAGACAAAGTTGGCCAGTTGACCGACGTATCATGGATGCTGGGGAAAGAACCACCTATTTACCGTGATCAGAGAGCACAAATTGATGTTGCAATCAGCTTGCCAGGTCTTGGTTGAAGGTAAGTTTAAAATAATCATCAGCATCCTGCATGCAATCAGTCAAGATATGTGGTGATATGAACTTGACTTCCTACTTGAAAATCATTTCCCTACAAGAACTTCAGCTGTAGTGCAATGAAGCAAGATAGATAGACATACAACACAAGCCCCCAAGTATACATACAAGATAGGTGAATTGTGATATGAGTCATACATCTCATCCAAGGGCACAAGATCTAGAGGGTGCACTTCAGAATGTTTGTCATGCAGTCAAAAAAACAGTGAACCATCGTAGAAGACTACTGCATGCAGCCCAGATGACTGGACTGCACCATAGATTTGAAGAAAATTTGGATGGCTGGATTGAAAATATTAAAACGGTCATGATCGTTTTGGGGATGCCTTACTGTATGCCTGAATATTGATCGAGGTCCCGCCGCCAATCCTGCAAGAATTAACGATCAGTGAAGAGTCCTGCAAGTAAAATATGTGCACACCTCCTCTGCGTGCTGACCCTGGTAAACGGCAATAGTCATATCCGATGAACACTTATCAATGCGAGCTGAGTACATCCGCTTTGCTGAGTTGGCCGAACGATGCCGACGGACGATGCCAGAGTTGTGTTCCACTCGAATTTCTCTGCGCAGGTCAATGGCACCCGGCAGGATCATTCGAATGTCTAATACACATAAAATTTCAAGGGTGGAACTTAGCGGGCAGTAAAATCTTACCAGTGCAAGGTGCGACCGGAGACGGATTGGTTATATATTTTGTCACATTGTTTGTGAAGTGGCCGCCGGAGACAACAAAGTGCTTTGAGCATGGAAAGAAGGCACCCGCATGTCTGCCGAGTTATATGTTACCGATCAGACAGAAGAATGTGGCAGCATTGCTTACTGGTTGGAATGGTCGCCGGGTGCAGCTGGATTTATCTCAGACACAAATGGTTGTTGCCAATAACCCTGACCATTCATCGATGGAGGGAATGGGACAAAGGGCTGCGAGTTGGGGGGAAAGGCACCAGTGTATCTGCATAGAATTGGTTGGCTGTCAGGTGGAGAGGTAGAGCATTGCTTACTGGTAAGACCCCGCCGCAGGTTCATTCGGGTTCTCTTCAGTTGTGTATGCTTCTTGCCAACTCGCTGTGTTTTCTGGTTCTTGACTGAAGCCTTCGCCCTCCGACAATGGATCGAATGCGACAAAGGGGTGCGAGTTTGGGGTATATCTGCATTTATTCGGCTCGTCGGATCCACAAAACCAAGTGCAAGACTTACTGGTACGAACCCTCCCCCGGTTCAGTCGAATTGTCTTCCGTTACTTCCCAGTTCATTTCATTGTCCAGTGACCCTTCCCAGTAGCCTTGGCCCTCCATCGCCGGGTCAAAGGCGACGAAGGCCTGCGAGTTCGAGGAGAAGGCGCCCGCAGTGTATCTGCATCCGATCAGCTGCCCATCGGATCCACAAAAATCCGACCTTTGCTTACTGGTAGGAATCCTCCTCAGGTCCTGTTTGATTCTCTTCAGCTCTGTATTGATCTTGCAACCCTGCGCCGTATTCCATGGGATCGAGTGGTGAGAGTGTGAAAGCAAGAGAGAACGGGCGCCTGGTCTAAATTAGCGCGAACCTTCTCATGTCACTGAGGGCTGTGCTACAGCGTATTGTGGAACACTATTCAGAAATGGACTGGATCCGATATGGTGGTATTGATCATTGAAGTACCCGCTGGCGGTCGCAATCGAACCCACAACAGCGCCCTCCCGGATCGATAGCTTTTGCCGGCGCCTGCAATGTCAGATGAATGTCGATGCACGGAGGTGTTATTTACACCGGGAGCGACTCGGGATGGGTTGGGATCGGACGCAGCAGCTGGAATCGAAATCTTTGGACCGCTAAATTCTTCGCGGGCTATCTATCACCGGCTTTGTTAACCTGTATCTACGGCTCACTACGCGCGAGTGGGATACCGCGAGAAGAATACGACCTGTGTAAACTCGAAATTGAGTGAATCGTGATTCAATTATGATGAGAGGGTAGGCTTGCTACGGTGAAACGAGAGGAGACTCCAGACAAGTCAGGAGATAATTATGATGAGGAAGCTAGAGCCAGAATGAGATGGATGGAGAGGTTGTAATGCCGGCGGTCGGGCTCGAATCGACGTCTCCCTCCTAGGCCTTACAGTTCAATTTTCTACGAGGGGCATCTGCCGCTGGTGTACCGGCTCCCTCAGGCTCTCGCATCCGCACAGTTAATGAGACACCGAGATCGGAGACAGAGACGGCGGGGGAAGTTGATGGGTACTGCACTGCCCGGAGCTCAAGCAGATGTAAACGAACACAATATTAACGGGACACCACTGAATTGCACGAGCGACGAACGCCGACGGGATGTAGGTGGTAACCAGATATCAAAATGAGAACACGAACTCAGTATGAATCGAGTTCGGCCGGTTCCTCCCGCTGACGCGGAGGCGCAGGGAAACCCGGGGCACAAACCGACAGGCAGAGAAGACACGGTGCAGGCAGCGGGAACTCGTAGGTCAAGCAGTAGCCTCAGGTGCGGCAGGAGGAACTGGTAGAATATCAATCCGTCTGCGTAATCTGGCAACGATTCCATTTTTGCAGTTGGGGAGATGAGCCAGTTCGGCTCGGGGCTAGGTAGCCAGGAATAGCAAAATGTTTCGTTTTGGTTTTCATAGAAAGTGCCGACACTGGTGCACAGTTGAGATGAAATAGAGAAAAAGACGTGACACAAAGTGCTTGTTTGACTTCGGGTGGCAATGTCTACTATCATCCTAGCGAGTTTGGGGCAAGCACAATGAGCGGGTGTCAACGGATGGCGGCGGATAGTATTCATATGCGTTCCGGACGGGTGTATCTGTACGGTTGCCGTGGGGGGAAGTGAGCTCTAGAATTGCAAGGAGGGAGTGCGCTGAGTCAGTGGGACATGTTTTGCCGACACCCCCTGTGTTTGGCCGTGTTATGCTGCAGCTTCCGCACCCATTATGCGACGAGGCCCGTGAAGCTCCAGCCAAGGGTTGTCCGGAAAATAAGCTTTTTGAGAGCGAAATTTGGGGATTTCCTTGTCCGGATATAAGCTTTTCGAGGCCAAAATCCGCGAACCCTTGTCCGGAATTAAGCTTTTTGAGGCGACTTTTTGAGATTTTGGATGGCGGAAGGCTCCGGAAGGTGCCGAAAATTTGATACAATTGTGTGGATGTAAGCATCGGCATCTCGGCACTCCAAGACCCTTGTCCGATATAAGCTTTTTCAGGCCAGAAACTGCGCAAAACATAAGCTTTTTGAGGCCAAAATTGAAGGTTTTACCCGGACAACCCTTGGCTGGAGCTTCACGGGGCCTATGCGACGTCATTATAATGCTCCAACTCCAACCATCCGCCATGTATAAAACCGCCCCTCTCCGCTCCGTCTCCTTCCATTATCCCCCACCATGGCCACTACCGCCGCCCCCGCCCCCAACCTCGTCCCACCCTGGACTCGGCGGCGCTGCCGAAGACGCCCGCGAACGAGTGGGCAGACAGCACAATCGGCCTCCTCGGCGCGCACGTCACCCGCACCCCCATCGGTAGTAGTACTACCCCCGGCCCGGCCATTCCCGGTGCCTTTACAGGCCTCCAGGAGCCTGATGCACCTTCGACTGACGCGAACGGCGAGACGCTGCTCGACACAGCAAAGGCGTACCTCCCCGCACAGGCGGATCCGCAGCGCGCCATGACGGACGCAGGACAGGTCGCGAAGGCGTATCTCCCGCAAAGTGTCGCCACGTATCTACGTGCGTGTTTTCTCTCCTTGTACTACTTTTCTCGTACTAATTACTCGTTCTTCGGTAATCAGCAAGTACCAGCGAATCAACCACCCCACACGCCCCGCGCTCACCACCGAATCGAGCGCTGCATCAAACCTCAGCACTGAGTCGGAGGCCGGCTCGCTGCCGCGCCTCGATTCCGTCTCCACGCCCGGCCGCTCTACCCCCGGCCTCGCCACGCCCGACTCATCTGCCCTCCCTACGCCCAGCGACCCGAGCCTCGTCACCCCCACCGAAACGGGCAACACCAGCACCAATCCTGTCCTTCCGCAGAGCACGACGCCCGCCGCACTGAGCGGGTACGCCGCGTCGAGCGAGAGCGGGTTCACGCCCACGTCGCCGTCTGCCTCTGTGTCTATCACCACGCAGAGCGAGGGCATCCCCGCGCCGCACAACTCCGTCGAGTCTCCCGACTATTCCCTCGGCGCGGGCGGCGCGCCGCATCTCCTCGGCTCCGCTGCACTCAACTCCTCCCGCCCGGAAGATGACGTCCCGGTGGACGCGCTCTCGCCTTCGGGCGCCACCTCGCCCCTCACATTTTCCTACCCAACCTCCACACCAGGCGCGAACCCACACGCCCTCGGCTCCGCTGCCCTCAACTCCTCCGGGCCCGAGGACAACCTCCCCGCGGACGCGCTGATGGGACGGGCGGACGAGATGTCGGCGCGGCGCTTGAGTCCGCCGTCCTCGGTGGCGGGAGGTAGCGAGAAGGAGAGCATGCCGATTCCCGTGGGTACGCCCACGGGGAATACGCCTGCGCCGTACGCATCCACCAACGGCCACGCGGACACACAGACGCACGAGGAAGATGCGGCCGCGGAGGGGGAGAAGGAGGGTAAAGAGAAGAAGCCAAAGTTGATTGCGCGGATTAAGGAGAAGATGCACGTTGGAGGATCGTCTTGAGCAAGCGCAGTGAGAGCATGTGACATGAGGTGGAGAAGGACAAAGTAAGAGTCCTCGTGTAAACGACTGCAAAGTACGGATGAATCATATTACTTATAATTTAAACTCAGCGCTTGGTCAACACCAGTGGGGCACTCGGGTTCCGGTGGAATTGACGCGCGTTGACGTTCCGGCATTAAGAAGATGAAGCGAGAACTTACAAAAAAAAAGAAAAGAAGTGAATATTGAATGGTTTCACGCACGCCACCAGCCGGAGTCGAACCGACGTCTCCCCCAAATTGATTCCAGTATTCCGTAACTTAACGAGGGTGACTTCCCGCTAGTCCACGGTGGCCTCACTGCACCATTTTCTTATAGGTACCACCAGCATATTTGACACATGAGGGAGAATTGATTGTGTCTGCGTGGTGGTCCCCGGACAGCCGCTGCCCTTTTTATCTGCTGGCGCCTGCTCGTGGTATGTATCTACAACATTTATTCAACAATGTTGATGACCATTCTCTAGAATGATGTCGACCGTTCTCTGGAAATGGGATGAGAATTAATGTTCGTATCATCCAATCTGTCCGATCATTTTTTATCGACCGAATTAGCAGGTTAGCTAATGAGCTGAGGGCATAGATCGAGGTTGCATTCAAAGCTGTCTCGAATTCTATCTCCGCCATACTCCATTTAGTATGATGTGGTGTGCTCATGAATCCTCCATGCACATGTCACCCAGGAGTTGAACTGCCCTGGCAGACCCATTCCTCGTGTGACTGTCAGAGCCCTCCGTGCCTCCACAGATCAGAGGATACCACGTACGCTGAGAGGAGGTAGGGCAGATCCTTGTCAGTATAGACTCCGAGTGTACATCAATTTCTTTTCGCCGTATCCTTGACTCCGTTCCATCATGGAAGTCGAAGTCTGACGGCTGGAGCTGCTGGCTCGCAAATACCATTCATTGCGCACACAGGCGTTGGATGCGCATGTGAGGCGGTGCAGTCCGATCCGTTCCACTCCTTGCTTTGGCATATGGGTTCTCTGGAAATTAATTGCTTCCTTTCTGTGAAGATTTCCCCCTTGCTGTGCAACCCCAGCTCAGGCTGTGGACCGTGCTTCGGCACATACACATGTCGAGTCTTGATGCTGTGGACCGGATTCCCTTCCCACATGCAGCAAGAGAAGGTACGAGCTAATTCAAAACAGGCAGTTGTTCTCTCTTGCTTTTGTACTCTCACCACTTGAGGACACGGAACACGGAATGAACTGGGACAACAGATTCACAACTGAAGAGGATACAACTGAACCTGAGGAGAGTTCCTACCAGTAAGCAGAAGTCTTGATTTTTGTTGATCTGACAGGCAGCTGATAGAATGCAGATACACTGCAGACACATTCTCCTCGAACTTGCAGGCCTTCGTTGCCTTTGACCTGTTGATGGAGAGCCAAGGCTACTGGGCAGGATCACCAGAGAACGAAATAAACTGGGGCGTGACTGAAGAGAATTTGACTGAACCGGAGGAGGGATTGTACCAGTAAGTTTTGCACTTGCTTTTGTTGATCCCACGAGCCGATAGAATGCAGATACACGGGCACTTTCTCCCCAAACTCGCAGTCCTCCGTCACCTTTGACCTTCCAGCAGAGCGAAGGCTACTGGCAACAGCTGCCGGAAAATGCAGCAAGCTGGCGAGAGGCACATGTGACCCAGGAAAATCCAATTGAACCTGAGACAGCTTCTTACCAGCAAGTAGTGCTCTACCTTTCCTCCACCTTAACACCTACAAATTGGATGCAGATACACAGATGCATTTCCCCCCGGCTCGCAGTCCTCTGCCCCATTCCCTCCATTGGCAACAGCCTTTCATGTCCGAGACCAATACAGCCACACCCACCAACAATTCCAACTGGTAAGCACTGCTGCGACTTTCTTTTGTCTGTCCATTAACATAATACAGGAGTGCCTTCTTCCCATGCTCAAAGCACTTTATTGTCTCTGGGGGCCATTTCACGGGCAGTGTGACAAACTATTTGCCCAATCCTGTACCTTCTGGTGAGAATTGATTGCCCAAATCACATCCATGTGGAATTTGATTTGTACTAGACTTTCGAATGATCCTTCTGGGTGACATTTACTTGCAAAAAGAAATTCAAGTGGCAGGCAACTCTGGCGTGGTCTGTGGGCATTATTCGGTCAATGAAATGGCATGTACGCATGCACGTGGTCCCAACATAAACCTTCTCCTTCAGGCACGTGAGCAGGCGTGGCTTGCCATCTGCATCATTCTTGTGCTCGTGCCCGTACCTTGCGGACAGGGAGGAGGGGGAGGCAATGCAGGGCTGTGCGGTAAGTGGGGATGTATGCACGATGGGCAAGGTGGATGCGCAGTAGGCGAGGTGGATGTATGCGAAGTGGGCATGCGCGGTGGGCGAAGAAGGCAAGGAACGAGTCTAGGTCACCCGCGAGTAACTGTGGGTTGAACCGTGGGAAAGCCCACGGGTTTTGTTGTGATAAGCGAGGGGAGGGCGAGATTAGCGGATGAGTTAGGGTAAGATTGCAATAGCACTGTTGGTTGGAAAGCTGCTTTAGAGCAATCAGATGCTCTAGCAGGATTGTCCAGTGAGCTTATATACTACAGGAATTGTATCTAGAATAATCTACGTGTATCTACTTGAATTGTTCATTAGTAATGATCTTATCAATCAATGCCTGAAGGCCGAGCTGCCTATTAATAATTACAACACTCTCCCTCAGCGAGGCTATACCCTATACCCATGATTGCCCCATGCTTGACAATGTCCGAAATTGTGGACCGGCCGGATGCCCTTCACCGAAATTTCCTACTGCCGCGACATGCTAAATCACTGCATCAAAATTGTTGATCAATGTGCGAAATTTAGAAAGCGAAGTCTTCGGTTGCTTCGTTGGTGTCGAAAACGAAATTTGCCTGGTCCTGTTCATCACTGCTGGGTGATGGGCAAACACGAGCGATGTGGCCTTTGCTGCCGCATCTATGGCAAATGGCATTTTTCCACGATGGGGATGAAGTCGTGGGAGTCGGGTAGGAATTGCCGTTGGAGCGGAATGATTTCAGGGTGTGGCGGTGATGTCCGGCTATCAGACCAATGTCAGGTTCTCCGTCGCGGTCATTCCGGCGGCATTCCTCGGTGAGGATCACAGAGATGGTGGTTTTGGATTCTGGGGGTGTACTTCCAGACAGGGTGGATCGCACAAATGCATCCCAATCAGGAGGAAGGGAACTGAGCAGTGCAACAGCGAAGTCTTTGTCAGTGACTTCTTGTCCGAGTGATTTCAACTCTCCCTGGAACTGGTGCATCAATTTGATGTGCGGCTCGAGAGCTTGATCGGCGGGGGCACAGATGCTGTAGAACTTGTGCCGGGCTAGCGCAATGCCCATGTGACCTTTAAGCTCGAAGAGGTGCGAGAGCATTTCCCATGCACTCAGAGCTTTGGTCTCTCCCTGGATGTGGTGCACGACATCGGGAGCTACGCGGAGTCAGATCGCGGACAGGGCGCGGCGATCAGCCTTTTTCCACGCTGCCAATTTCTTGGCATCAGAGTCTTCGGCAGGTACTGGGAAGTCGGGATCAACATGATCGTCGAGTCCAACGTCGGTGAGAATGTCCAGCATTTGGACTTTCCATCCAGCAAAGTTTTCACTGCCTTGGAGTGCAGGAATCCGGTGCGCAGGGGGGGAGTTGTCTGTCGACATCTCGTCGGGTTATCGGTGACGTAACCGAGATCTGATTGTGTTGTGATAAGCGAGAGGAGGGCGAGATTAGCGGATGAGTTAGGGTAAGATTGCAATAGCACTGTTGGTTGGAAAGCTGCTTTAGAGCAATCAGATGCTCTAGCAGGATTGTCCAGTGAGCTTATATACTACAGGAATTGTATCTAGAATAATCTACGTGTATCTACTTGAATTGTTCATTAGTAATGATCTTATCAATCAATGCCCGAAGGCCGAGCTGCCTATTAATAATTACAACAGGTTTCCTGACTCGCGGATCAGGTACTCATGCCTGTGGGTATTTCATGGATCCCAGTATCGATTTTGGAAGTTTCTTGTTCAAACCCATGGGTTTTTGGCCCATTTTTGGGACACCTATAGGCCCACAAGTGGACCAGAAATGTTCGTACACCAAGTGATGGACCTGGGGACTGCTGAAAATTGCATTAGGGCAGCCTACATCACATAAACTAATGATTTGTAGGCTGTAAACACTAATATAGACAGGAATTCTGCAGTAGGGCTTGCACCCGTCCGTCCGACGGGACGGCCGTCGCAAAAATGGCCGTCGCTGAGCACGGGATGGGCCCACCCGTCCGTCAAGATCATCTCCAAGGTAGCGCGACGGACGGGTCCCGTCCGTCGACGGGTGATGGCCGTTTTTGACGGGTAAATTGAGAGCAAAGCAAGGTGTTGTGGGATTTTGACACAAAGACACAGAAATGTCCTGTTCAGAATTTGTCAGTTTCCTTTCAGTTATATTCCAGCTGGGGAAGCACAAAATTACTCCCAGAGTTGAAATTCATCCTGGCGGATGGATGGAAAGCCTGCCGTAATCGCCGCCTTCCCTATGTGCCACAGAACTCCGTCGTCCCTAGTTGCCCCAGATAGACACAGAAAATGTCCTGTTTAGAATTTACCATTTTCCTTTTAGTTATATTCTACCTACCGTCGTTGGTTGACCCGTCAACCCGTCGACGGACGGGTAACGGGTGCCCCGTTGACGGGTCCACCTGTCCCGTACCCGGCCGTCTAAACCTGACACTGAAGTACTGAACGGACGGGTCCCATCCCGTCGTGACGGCCCATCGACCCGTCGCAAAGCCGGACGGGTGGAAGCCCTATTCTGCAGGTACTCGCAAATACCTGCGGGTTTTTTAAAACTCGCAAGTAGCTTGTTGACCCACGAGTTTTTTACCTGCAGATCCGAGTTCAGTTGTTTGAAGTGCAGCTACCTGTGGCTACGGATCCGAGTCACTCGCGAGTCGACTCGTTCCATGCCCTATGGGCGAAGAAGATGTATGCGTGGCCGGCGAAGGCATTAGTGAGGCAGCGGGGAGTGTGATCGCGTCCACAGGTGGGCGAAGACATGCACAGAAAGGCCCGTCACACGACGTGGACTCTGGAAGCGCAGGGGGCATGATGAAGTTCTCGATGGCAGTGCGATGGTCTTTATCTGAGACAGAGAGAGGGTTATGGACGAGTGGCCCCCCCAGTGGTCCCCGGCATGGCATTGAGCCAGAGGCACGAGGAAGGCACAATGCTGTCGTTGGACGTGAACGTCGGGTGTTGTGCATGCACCAGTCTTGGATGCACAGGGTTGGGCCCAGGTGTGGCGGCTATAATGAGTATTGACGTCTCAGTACTGAAATGCAAATGGACGAAGAGCGGGTGGACGCGCGCAAGTATGTGGCGGTGTCCTCCGAGAGGTAATCCTGGGCAAGCCTGCACGATGCGGGGGAGAGGTATACCCCCGTGCACCATTCATGCCTCGAGCCCACTGCTTTGCCCGATGCGCATACAACCCACTCATCGTCCGAGGCGGCACGAGATGCAGGTGGCATGTGTCATCATGTAAGTTGGTGCATTCGCAGGGGGGCGAGGTGCAGGAAATGGCCGCCACATCGAGTCGAGGCTGAGAGCTGAATGGTGGGCACATGGTACCTCTTCCTCGCACGAACCAGCACACCAGCAGGCCACCTCTCAATGCGAGCAGCTCGCGCGCTTTCCCATGCCATGCGTGCTTTTGCTTTTGCTTCCCGCATTCGAGCTCTGTGCTTCTTTGCCCAGCGCCGTGGAGGAGACGAGAGGTCAGATGTCGTCTGGCCAGGGCCGCTCGTCCTCAATGTGAATCCTCTTCAGGCACGCACGAGCAGGCATGCCCGTTTTGCCGTCTGCACCGTTTTTTTGCCTGTGCATGGTCGGGGAGGTGCACATATGTGTGATGGGTGAGGTAGCTGCATGCATGGTGGGCGAGGTGGGCGAGATGGCCAGCGAATTGAATGGTGGTTGAGTGCTGAGGACTGCAGGTGGGTACACCTCTCCACCACATCGAGCAGCCACATTCCCCCATGCTTGCCTGGCTTTCCTCAGGCCTCACGCGTCCCTGTCAGACAACGAACATGCTCATGCTCCTACCCTACCCCTCCCCCTCCTCGTCGTCTGAGGCAGAAGAGGTGCGCGGCGGGGGAAGTGGATGTATGCATAGGCATGACAAAGTTCGCGGTGCAAGCGGGCAAGCAGGGTGTCTGCGTGGGCCCAAGGTTAACAGACGACTGGCCCGAGAATGTCAAAGGGACGGCATGCTGAGGGCCGTTGTGGCACCCTGCAGGCTGAGGTCTGTCGCTGTCCTCTGGAGCGAATGTAAGGGGTGGGTGTCAGCGCGAGGGTTGGCTAGTGTCTATATCAAGGTCTCGGGAGTGTATGTGCAGGTGGGATGCATAGAAGTATGCGGCAATGCTGCGGGAGGCATGTCTCCGCCTTACGCCTGCATCCCGCTGCCGCCCTCCTCGATTCGATGCAGCGTGTCGTGCACCCACCCACTCCACCCCACCACCCTACGAGAATGCCCCTGCATCCCGCGCGATCAGCGTCTGCTCCTTCTCTATGTTCGCGCACCCGAGCTTTGCACTTCATCGCCTGTCGTTGCGGGCGGGCTGCTCAAGATCTCGCTTGCTGCACTGCCATTTGCGTCAATGGAGGTAGTGGAGGTGGAATTATTCAGGAACAAAGAGGAGGGGGTGCCGAATTGGTGTAAGCATGCAGGCTTATGGGATCGGCACACTATCCTCTGCCATCTAACGTTCCCGCAGGAAGCTGCAAACACGCCCATATTGCATCGCCCGGCTCAGCCATGCACAACAACGTGTCGCTGCTCCGGGTGGGAGGAGTTTGGGGTAGTGGAGCTGAGGAGGAGCGGTGCAGTAAGCGGGGAGGTAGGGGTAGGAGAGGTGAGTGCGTCGCTCAGGCAGGGGTCCTTCTCTGACCTCGACGAGTTGAGCACAGAGGAGCCGAGGAGGTGCGGCAGTGTGTGGGGAAGAATTGGAGTCATAGGATGTGGAAGTGGGAGGGGAGGCGACGGAGTTGTGCGGTATGGGGACGCCCTCGCTCTGTGTGGAGCTCGTGTTGATGGTGGAGGCACTGGTATTGGAAGTAGAAGTCAGAGTGCGCACAAGCCTGCTCTTGCTCGATGCGTTGTACCCGCTCAGCCTGGCCAGCATTGTGCTCTGCAGTATCTCAACTCAACTCGGAGGGCATGAGGTGGTTGGGGGTGGCGAGACCAGGCTTGGAGATGGAGCTGGGGCCTGACACGAGCAGACCAGCCTGCACCAGTGTGCTGAGGTTCATGGCAGCGCTCGATTCAGTCTGGAGTGCCAGGTGTGTGGGGCGCTTGATTTGTTGGCACTTGCTATCAAAGATCCAATACTTTAGAATAAGAAGGAAAGAAAGACAGGGAGAAGGCACACACGCAGATACACAGCGGCACTCTGTGGAAGATATGCCTTCACGGCCTGGCCCGTGCTCATCGTGACGTCCACCTGCACAGGGAGCTTTAGATGTATCCAACAGCATCTCGATGTGCACCCGCGGAAGACGCATCAGGCTGCTGGACGCCGTCAAACGCGCCGGGGATGGCAGGGTTGACTGAATTACGGGTGACATGTGCGCCGAGGTTGTCTTCGCCGTGGGCATCATCAAAAGCATCATCGAGTCAATTGTCATGAGGTTTTGCATGAGGTAATACTGCATAGAGTGGGCGACTTCCATCAGCGGAGTTTCAATCTCCACCCAATTTGGAAGGTCTCGCTTATCCCGCCCTCTCGTCGGTCCTCCTGCAGTGCCATGTCATCTGACCGCGCAAGGGCCAGATTTGAGACTGATGATACTTCCATACCCAAATTTAGTACTAAACCGAGTTTCCGAATGGATGTTTCCCCGAGTCCACATGTACATCCGGAAGTCACTGCTTCGGCCTCTTCGAGTGAGCGCAACTTCACCCCTGAAAATTTGAGATGTTTCTGAACACCCATTGACAGTTCAAGTTGATATGGCCATAACTTTACAACTTTGCACCGCGCACGTAGCAACTCGTCCACCCATTCACGTGAATTTACTGGATGATTCGATGTGAATCCCAGCTGGGATTCCTCCATTAGGCATCGGAATTAGATGTAGATTATGAAGATATGTAAAGAATGAGACTGGTGCTGCCCTGGGCAGCGGATTTTTGGGTGAAGCACAACACGACAAGGATTGATGGCCTATTGAGAAGACTTTCCAAATAGGGAGCCGACATCAAGCTGAATCAAACTCCACCTATCAAATGTCGGTTTATTTTGTTTGTGAACAACTGTCTTCACACTCAGATAAAGTCAGCTTGCAAGACTACCGATGGACATGCCATGGGGTCACCTCAAGGGCCACCTCGCCCATCAGATACTGCACATGCTCCTCTCTGCTTCGCCGCACGTATTCCCTCCCACAAGAATCACCATCACCGCTGCAATCCCTAGTCCGCCTCCCTGACCCCCACTCACCGGGACAGCATCCTGAATCGCTTGCCACTGGGCACACCAGGCCCTTGCTGCCTGGTGTATTCCCCATGGAGGCGAACACAGATGCAACTCAAGGCAGGATAAGTATTGTCAAAATGGCAAAGGCGTACCTCCCAGCTCAGGTGGACGTTCAGTAGCCCTTGCGAGTGCAGGCAAGGTCAGGAAGGCGTACCTTTTACAAGGTATAGCTGTATACTTGCGTACGTCTACCTGCTCACCTTCACTTACAATTCAATACTGAAACATTGATACTCATTATAGCTGCCACACCTGAGCCCGAGCCCATGCCCGCACCTGCAACTCCCACACCTGCACAGCAGCTGATGGTCGTGAGCAACGACAGCGCTGTCCTCGCGTATCCGGGTCGACACCACACAGGTACCACTGGGTATGTCAGCATCAGAACACTTGTCCGGTGCCCTCTCTCTGCCACACATGCACCCCCTCACATTGCCATCGCCCGTGGGCGGCTTGCCCTCCATCTAGAACCTCATCACACCATGCATGCTCCCTGAGTCCACATCACGCGAGGCCCTGCCATATTCCCCACCCGCAGGCCTGCCTGCAGATGTGTATTTGTTGTCGGCCTTTGTTCCTGCCACTGATGTGATTCCGCCCTCGGCCAGCATGTGCTGTGCATGCCGCCTCGCCCACCGTGCATACATTGACCTGGCATGCCACTCATGCACCTAATTCTCCGACTACACTCCCTCTCTTCTTCCTCGGGTGGGCGAGTACGACGCAGGCGCAAGGGGTGCTTGCTTGCACGGCTGAAGGAGAAGATGTACGTTGGGCACCACTACACACATGCAATGGCACTGTTTTGTCTGGTTGGCAGCTGGGCTACGGTGACGTTGAAGAAGAGTAGGTTGGTCCTCTCGGGGACTGAGGTGGTGTCCAGGTCGTACCAGTAGTGCCGCCGAGCCGTAGAATGCCGTCCCCTTCTCAATGGTCAAGAGAAAGACTCTAGAAGTAGAATAATCAGTAGGATATGAATAATAAAACACTTAGCTTGATGAGGGCTCAAAGTTCAGTGTGTGGGACGTGAGACGAGTGCAAACGATGGGATTGTCGTGGTAGGTGGGAGAGAAGGAAGGGTGATTATGTAATGATCAGGACAGCTGTTCACATACTCTCGTGACACCGGAGCCCAGAAGCGATGGGAACTAAACAAATGGATGTAAAATGTCCGTGATACATAAAATGGCCATGGTAAATCCATCAGCTAAGCAAGTCCTTTAGCACAATGCAATCTGGGAGATGCGCAAAGACGAATAGGGAGACAAGTAGAGAATGTCGACATGGTGTGTGATAAGTGACGGGTCCAGAGCATGAGAATGAGAAACTATAGCTGAATATAATGTAAGTAAAATATAAAATCTGCCTGACCCTGTTTCAAAAGCTCCGAAATGATTATTCTTGAGGTTAAGCGCAGTGGAGAGGGGGTGGCTGATGGTGAACAAATGATACAGGTGAAGGTGCGTGAATTGACATGGAGGGGACGTGGAGGGAAAATGTTCAGCGCAGTGTTACCGCGTTTGGTCAGCACATGCAACTGGACTGAGACCCGAAGGTGACGAGCTCGGCGAGTCATACTTCCACAACGTTGGTGCCATCGCGCATTCATATCTCTTTCTCTCGGTTTCACTTTCACCCCCCATACCACTCCATGCACACACTCCTCTTCTTTGTCTGTCTGTCTCTCGCAACATACACACTTCTTTGTATCTACACTGTAAACTCCCAGAACTCAATCCAATCCAATTCACATCCACGCATCATCGTGATCCATGGCTTGATCACTCATCTTATTCCCAAGTACAGCTAGACACCACGAACTGGATCTACCCTCCGATCAATCACATCATCTCCAACTTTCTCCATACCCACTTCACTCGGACAGCCTCCCGCTCGATGACTGCGTATGCTTCGGCTGCCCCCGGATCCTTCTCCAAAAGTTCTATGAAAGCCACGAGAGAGTCATCATCCAACCAGGATTCGAGACGCTGTGCGCGCTCGACAGCAACAGCAATAACTCCCGGATTGGAGTCCAATTTGTGAGAGCAACTTGTGGCCGGCTCGGTGCTTTGGTTCATATGAGCGCTGGTGGTGTCTGATGTTTGTGAAGTAGTCTCGTCGTAATCAATGTCCTGTAACATGATCTCGATTTCTGTTCAATGACCTCAGTGAGTGTGATGTGTGATGAGAGGCAGACACTGCACACCATCAATCTCCGAGTTGCTGGGACTGTTACTTTCAGTAAGCTCAGGCTCAACAAACTCCTCGACTAATGGGAGTAAGCACAATGTTTGATTAATAGACAACCATGCTCACCATATGCAAAGCGAGTCTCCCACTCGGGTGAGATCTGGTAAAGTGGATATCCAAGATGTCGGGCAACATCCTGACTCTCGGGATCAAACCCTTTTGCCTGGTGAAATTGACGGAGTGCTGAATATGTGATTTCTGGCCAGCAGTGTCCAGGAACTTCCATGGTCAACTCTAGGGGAGGAAATCCAAGATTTTCTGCCTCTTCAGTGCTGAGTTTCTCAATCCCCAATGGATTGAGAGACCAGTATGCAACAAGGTCGGCGTGTCGAAATTGTGTTCCATCTGCTGTCTGAAGGTCTTCCAATGGGCACAGAAACAGATAACCCCGGGGGATGCCATCCAGAGTGCCAGGAAAATGTATAGAATACTGTATTCTCTCAACAAGGGCTATGACTGTGGATCAGGCAAGATTACAGACACAAGAATCTGAGACATACAATAAGTCCCCTGATCAGATGTGATTTGGAGGGTACTAAAGATGTGGTTTGCTTGAGCCAACCAAATAGCCGGATTGAAAGGTGTTGCATATATAATCCTGGATAGGGAGCCATCTAAGGACCAAGAGGCAATACTTCCAATAGACCACTGATCAGTTAAAGTCTTCCCAGAAGGATCAAGCTCACCAACTCCAACCAGACTCTGTAACCACAGGCTGTGGGACATCAGATCCCCCCAAATTAGATGTCCAACCAAAATCTGTGCATTCAATTTTAGACTCCATGTGACACATGGTTTCTTTTGAATCCCGCCAAGACACAATGGAATTAAGTTGAACCGATGTGTATATGTTGCAAAACCATTTGCTCTTCCATATCCCGAAATTTTGGACACAGTCATAGAACTCCTCCAAAGTAAAAGAAGAAAGGATGATAGGCTCAGGATACGGGCCCAGTTGAGGCATTGGAATCATTGATGTATGGATGGGTTGCCAAGTATAAGCCCGTTTAAAGTGTAGTTTAGGATTGCTGGGTGAGAGATCAAGGCAAAGTTGGCCAGTTGACCGACGTATCATGGATACTGGGGAAAGAACCGTCTATTTGCTGTGATCAGAGAGCACAAATGGATGTTGCAAATCAACTTGCCAGGTCTTGGTTGAAAGTAAGTTCAAAATAACGATCAGCATCCTGCATGCAATCAGTCGAGATATGTGGCGATACGAAATTGACTTCCCACATTGAAATCTCTGATCTACAAGAAGCTTAGCTGTAGTCCAATGAAGCAAGATAGATAGACATACAACACAAGCCCTCAAGTATACATACAAGATAGATGAATTGCGATATGACTCATACATCTCACTCAGGGGCACAAGATCTAGAGAGTGCATTTCAGAATGTTTGCAATAGTCAAAAGAAACAGTGAACCATCGTAGAAGACCACTGCATGCAGCCCAGATGATTGGACTGCACCATAGATTTGAAGAAAATTTGGATGGCTAGATTGAAAATATGAAAACGGTCATGATCATTTTGGCATGATCATTTTGGGGATGCCTTACCGTATGCCTGAATATTGATTGAGGTCCCGCTGCCAATCCTGCAAGAGTTGATGACCAGTGAGGAATCCTCACAGGACATACAAATAAAATCTGTGCACACCTCCTCTGCGTGCTGACCCTGGTAAACAGCAATAGTCATATCCAATGAACACTTATCAATGCGAGCCAAGTACATCCGCTTTGCTGAATTCATCGCATGATGCTGACGGACCACACCAGAGTCGTGTTCCACTTGAATTTCTCTGCGCAGGTCAATGGCACTCAGCGGGATCATTCGAATGTCTAATACACATAAAATTTCAAGGGTGGAACTTAGCGGACAGTAAAATCTTACTACTGCAAGGTGCGACCGGAGATGGATTGGTTACATATTTTGTCACATTGCTCGTGAAGTGGCCGCCGGAGACAACAAAGTGCTTTGAGCGTGGAAAGAAGGCACCCGCATATCTGCCGAGTCATATGTTACCGATCAGACAGAAGAATGTCGCAGCATTGCTTACTGGTTGGAATTGTCGCCGGGTGCAGCTGGATTTATCTCAGACACAAATGGTTGTTGCCAATAACCCTGACCATTCATCGATGGAGGGAATGGGACAAAGGGCTGCGAGTTGGGGGGAAAGGCACCAGTGTATCTGCATAGAATTGGTTGGCTGTCAGGTGGAGAGGGAGAGCTTTGCTTACTGGTAAGAACCCGCCGCGGGTTCATTCGGGTTCTCTTCAGTTGTGTATGCTTCTTGCCAACTCGCTGTGTTTTGTGGTTCTTGACCGTAGCCTTCCCCCTCCGACAATGGATCGAATGCGACAAAGGACTGCGAGTTTGGAGATAAGTTGTCCGTGTATCTGCATTTATTGGGCTCGTCGGATCAACAAAACCGAGTGCAAGACTTACTGGTACGAACCCTCCCCCGGTTCAGTCGAATTCTCTTCTGTTGCTTCCCAGTTCATTTCGTTATCCGGCGACCCTTCCCAGTAGCAGCCTTGGCCCTTCATCGCCGGGTCAAACGTGACGAAGGCCTGCGAGTTCGAGGAGAAGGCGCCCGCGGTGTATCTGCATCCGATCAGCTGCCCGGTGGATCCAAAAAAATCCGACTTTTGCTTACTGGCAGGAATCCTCCCCAGGTCCAGTTTGATTCTCTTCAGCTCTGTGTTGATCTTGGAACCCTGCGCCGTATTCCATGGGATCGAGTGGTGAGAGTGTGAAAGCAAGAGAGAACGGGCGCCTGGTCTAAATTAGCGCGAACCATCTCATGTCACTAAGGGCTGTGCTACAGCATATTGTGCCATACTGCCCGCACGGCATGAAGGAATGCATTCCACAGCATTAAGACTTGGGCTGGGCATGTGCACGAAACGTGGTCCACAGCTGCTCTTCCGTAACAAGAAAACAGCCTCCAAAATTACCGCATTCAATTCAGAAATGGACTGGATCCGACTCGGATCTGGTGGTATTGATCATTGAAGCACCTAGCTGTCGAACCCACAACAGCGCCGTCCCGGATCGATAGCTTTGCCGGCGCCTGGAATGTCAGATGAATGTCGACGCGCAGAGGTGTTATTTACCCTGGGAGCGACTCGGGATGGGTTGGGATCGGACACAGCAGCTGGAATCGAAATCTTTGGACCGCTAAATTCTTCGGGGGCTATCTTTCACCGGCTTTGTTAACCTGTATCTACGGCTCATTACGCGCGAGTGGGATACCGCGAGAAGAATACGACCTGTGTAAACTCGAAATTGAGTGAATCATGATTCAATTATGATGAGAGGGTAGGCTTGGTACGGTGAAACAAGAGGGAACTCCAGACAAGTCAGGAAATAATTATGATGAGGAAGCTAGAGCCAGAATGAGATGGATGGAGAGGTTGTAATACCGGCGGTCGGGCTCAAACCGATGTCTCCCTCCTAGGCCGCACAGTTAAATTTTCCACGAGGGGCATCTGCCGTCGGTGTACCGGTTCTCTCAGCCTTTCGCATCCGCACAATTAATGAGACACCCAGAACGGAGACAGAGAGAGCAGGGGAAGCTGATGGGTGCTGTACTTTCCGAAGCTCAAGCAGATGAAAACGAACACAATATTAACGGGACACCACTGAATTTGCACGAGCGAGGAACACCGACGGGATGAAGGTGGTAACAAGATATCAAAATGACGACACAAACTCAATGACGACACCAACATTCCTCCCGCGGACGGGGAGGCGCAGGGAAACCGGGGGCACAAACCGAGAGGCAGAGAAGACGCGGTGCAGGCAGGGGGAACTTGTAGGTCAAGATTTATGAGCAGGAGCCTCCTGCGTAATCTGGCGACGATTACATTTTTACAGTGGGGTAGATGAGCCCGTTCGGCTCGGGGTTAGGTAGCCAGGACTAGCAAAATGTCCCGTTTTGGTTTTTACAGAAAACAACGACACTGGTGCAGAGTTGAGATGAAATAGAGAAAAAGACGTGACACAGAGTGCTTGTTTGACTTCGGGTGATAATGCCTACCATCCTAGCGAGTTTGGGGCAGGCACGATGAGCGCATGTCAACGGATGGCGGCGGATAGTATTCAGATGCATGCCGGACGGGTGTATCTGTACGTTAGCCTTGGGGGGAAGAGAGCTCTAGATTTGCAAGGAGGGAGTGCGCTGAGTCAGTAGGACTGACACCCCCGGCTTTGGCCATGTTATGCTGCAACTTCCGTACCCATGACGATAATGCTCATTGCACTCCAACCATCCGCCATGTATAAAACCGCCCCTCTCCGCTCCGTCTCCTTCCATTATCCCCCACCATGACCACTACCACCGCACCCGCCCCCAACCTCGTCCCCACCCTCGACTCGGCGGCGCTGCCGAAGACGCCCGCGAACGAGTGGGCAGACAGCACAATCGGCCTCTTCGGCGCGCACGACCCACACCCCCGTCGGTACTCCAGGCCCCGCCATTCCCGGTGCCTTTCTTGGCCTCCAGGAGCCTGATGCACCTTCGACTGACGCGAACAGCAAGACGCTACTCGACACAGCAAAGGCGTACCTTCCCGCACAGGCGGATGTGCAGCACGCCATGACGGACGCAGGACAGGTCGCCAAGGCATATCTCCCGCAAAGTGTCGCCGCATATCTACGTGCCTGTTTCTCTCCTCGTACTATTTTTCTCGAACTAATTAATCGATCTTTGGTGATCAGCAAGTACCAACGAATCAACCACCCCTACACGCCCCGCGCTCCCCACCGAATCGAGCGCCGCGTCAAATCTCAGCACGGAGGCGCAGGCCGGCTCGCTTCCGCCGCGCCCCGATTCCGTCTCCACGCCCGGCCTCTCTACCCCCGGCCTCGCCACGCCCGACTCATCTGCCCTCCCTACGCCCAGCGACCCGAGCCTCGTCACCCCCACCGAAACCGGCAACACCACATAAACCCTGTCCTTCCGCAGAGCACGACGCCCGACGCACTGAGCGGGTACGCCGCGTCGCGCGAGAGCGGGTTCACGCCCACGTCGCCGTCTGCCTCTGCGTCTCTGCGTGGCATCCCCGCGCCGCCCAACTCCGTCGAGTCTCCCGACTCTTCCCTGGGCGCGGGCGGCGCGCCGCATCTCCTCGGCTCCGCCGCGCTCAACTCCTCCCCCCAGAAGATAACGTCCCGGCGGACGCGCTCTCGCCTTCGGGCGCCACCTCGCCCCTCACATTCTCCGACCCCACCACCGCGTCCCGCGCGAACCCACACGTCCTCGGCTCTGCCGCCCTGAACTCCTCTCGTCCCGACGACAACCTCCCTGCGGACCCCCTGATGGGACGGGCGGACGCGATGTTGGCGCGGCGCTCGAGTCCGCCGTCCTCGGTGGCGGGAGGTAGCGAGAAGGAGAGCATGCCGATTCCCGTGGGTACGCCCCGCACGCATCCACCAACGGCCACGCGGATACACAGACGCACGAGGAAGATGCGGCCGCGGAGGGGGGAAGGAGGGTAAAGAGAAGAAGCCGAAGTTGATTGCGCGGATTAAGGAGAAGATGCACGTTGGAGGATCGTCTTGAGCATGCGCTGTGAGAGTATGTAACATGAGGAGGAGAAGGACAAAGTAAGAGTCCTCGTGTAAACGACTGCAAAGTACGGATGAATCATATTACTTATAATTTAAACTCAGCGCTTGGTCAACACCAGTGGGGCACTCGGGTTCCGGTGGAATTGACGCGCATTGACGTTCCGGCATCAAGCAGATGAAGCGAGAACTTACAAAAAAAAAAGAAAAGAAGTGAATATTGAATGGTTTCACGCACGCCACCAGCCGGAGTCGAACTGATGTCTCCCCCAAATCGATTCCAGTATTCCGTAACTTAACGAGGGTGACTTCCCACTAGTCCACGGTGGTCTCACTGCACCAGTTTCTTATAGGTACACCAGCATATTTGACACACGAGGGAGAATTGATTGTGTGGTTCCCGGGCAAGTGCTTCCCTTGTTATCTGCTGGCGCCTGCTTGTGGTATGTATCTCCAACATTTATTCAGCAATGTTGATGACCATTCTCCAGAATGATGTCAACCGTTCTCTGGAAATTGGATAAGAATTAATGTTCGTATCATCCAATCTGTCCGATCATTTTTTATCGACCGAATTAGCAGGTTAGCTAATGAGCCGAGTCATAGATCGAGGTCACATTCAAAGCTGTCTTGAATTCTATCTCCGCCATACTCCATTCAATATGATGTGGTGTGCTCATGAATCCTCCATGCACATGTCACCCAGACCCATTCCTCGTGTCACTGTCAGAGCCCTCCGTGCCTCCGCAGATCAGAGGATACCACGTACGCCGAGAGGACGTAGGGCAGTTCCTTGTCAGTATAGACTCCGAGCGTATGTCAATTTTTTTTTGCCGTATCCTTGACTCCGTTCCATCATGGAAGTCGAAGTCTGATGGCTGGAGCTGCTGGCTCGCAAATACCATTCATTGCGCATGCAGGCGTTGGATGCGCATGTGAGGCGGTGCAGTCCGATCCGTTCCACTCCTTGCTTTGGCATATGGGTTCTCTGGAAATTAATTGCTTCCTTTCTGTGAAGATTTCCCCCTTGCTGTGCAACCCCAGCTCAGGCTGTGGACCGTGCTTCGGCACATACACATGTCGAGTCTTGATGCTGTGGACCGGATTCCCTTCCCACATGCAGCAAGAGAAGGTACGAGCTAATTCAAAACAGGCAGTTGTTCTCTCTTGCTTTTGTACTCTCACCACTTGAGGACACGGAACACGGAATGAGCTGGGACAACAGATTCACAACTGAAGAGGATACAACTGAACCTGAGGAGAGTTCCTACCAGTAAGCAGAAGTCTTGATTTTTGTTGATCTGACAGGCAGCTGATAGAATGCAGATACACTGCAGACACATTCTCCTCGAACTTGCAGGCCTTCGTTGCCTTTGACCTGTTGATGGAGAGCCAAGGCTACTGGGCAGGATCACCAGAGAACGAAATAAACTGGGGCGTGACTGAAGAGAATTTGACTGAACCGGAGGAGGGATTGTACCAGTAAGTTTTGCACTTGCTTTTGTTGATCCCACGAGCCGATAGAATGCAGATACACGGGCACTTTCTCCCCAAACTCGCAGTCCTCCGTCACCTTTGACCTTCCAGCAGAGCGAAGGCTACTGGCAACAGCTGCCGGAAAATGCAGCAAGCTGGTAAGAGGCACATGTGACCGAGGAAAATCCAATTGAACCTGAGACAGCTTCTTACCAGCAAGTAGTTCTCTACCTTTCCTCCACCTTAACACCTACAAATTGGATGCAGATACACAGATGCATTTCCCCCCAGCTCACAGTCCTCTGCCCCATTCCCTCCATTGGCAACAGCCTTTCATGTCTGAGACCAATACAGCCACACCCACCAACAATTCCAACTGGTAAGCACTGCTGCGACTTTCTTTTGTCTGTCCATTAACATAATACAGGAGTGCCTTCTTCCCATGCTCAAAGCACTTTATTGTCTCTGGGGGCCATTTCACGGGCAGTGTGACAAACTATTTGCCCAATCCTGTACCTTCTGGTGAGAATTGATTGCCCAAATCACATCCATGTGGAATTTGATTTGTACTAGACTTTCGAATGATCCTTCTGAGTGACATTTACTTGCAAAAAGAAATTCAAGTGGCAGGCAACTCTGGCGTGGTCTGTCGGCATTATTCGGTCAACTCGGCAAAGCAGATGTACTCAGCTTGCATTGATGGTTGTTCATTGGCTGTTGCCATGTATCAGGGTCAGCACACAGAGGAGGTGTGCACATGTTTTACTTGCATGTCCTGTGAAGACTGCTTACTGATCATTGATTCTTGCAGGATTGGCAGCAGGACCTCAAAAAATTGTCAGGCATATGGTGGGGCATCCCCAAAATTATCATGACTGTTTTAATATTTGTGATACAGCCATCTGAATTTTGTCCAAATCTATAGTGTAGTCCAGTCATCTGTGCTGCATGCTGTTGTCTTCCATGATGGTTCACCATTTGTTTTGATTGTATGGCAAACATTCTAAAAATTCAGTCTAGATCCCGTGCCCCTGAGTGAGATGTATGACTCATATTGGTGCAGGTCACCTATCTTGTATGTATACTTCAGGGCTTGTGTTGTATGTCTTTCTATGTTGCTTTATTGCACTAGAGCTGAGGTTCTTGTAGGACCAAGATTGGACAGTAGGAAATTAATTTCATATCAACACATATGCTGACTGATTGCTTGCAGGATGCTTTTGATTATTTTGAGCTTGCCTTGAAGATTAAACTGGTAAGTTGATTTGCAACAGTCATTTTTGCTCTGTGATCACAAAAAATAGATGTGTCTTCCCTGGGCATCCATGGTACGTTGGTCAACTGGCCAACTTTGCCTTGATCTTTCAGGCATACCAACCCCAGACATCATTCTCTATAACTTTCACTTTCAGGTATTGATTCCAATGCATCAACTGGGCCCGGACCCTGAGTCTATCATCCTTTCATCTGTTACTTTGGACAAGTTTCATGACTTTGTGCAGAGGTCGGACCGTTGGGAACGTAGATCCTCTTCAAGTTCTCATATAGACACATTGGTTCCATTGGGTTCCATTGTGTGTTGGCTGGCAGACCCAGAAGCTCCAAAGGAAACAATGTGCCACATGGAGTCTAAAATTGAATACATGGATAGTGGTTGGCAATCTGGTCAGCACCCTGCTGACCCATGGCCTGTGGTTACAGAGTTTGGTTGGGGTTGGTGAGCTTGATCCCCTTCTGGGAAGACTTTGTCTGATGGGTGGTTTGTTGGAAAGTTTTTTCTCTCGAAGCTTAGATAGATCCAAACTTTCAAGGAGAATACGTGCAACACCTTTGGAACACAGTATTTGGTTGGCTCAAGCAAACTACATCTTTAGCGCCCTCCAAATCATATCTAATCACGAGGATTATTGTATGTCTCAGATATTTGTGTCTGTAAACTTGCCTGATCAATAGTCGTAGTCCTTGTTGATGAAATTGAGTATTATATAAAATTTCGTGACGGGCCTTTCTGTGCATGTCTTCGCCCACCTGTGGACGCGATCACACTCCCCGCTAAGGATGGTCACGGGTCCGGGTCCGGGTATCACCGGCCGACACCGTACCCTTACCCGCCAAACCCGTACCCCACCCGGGTCCGGGTATAAACCCGTACCCGCACTCAGCCGGGTCTGTGCGGGTCGTACCCGCGGGTGTAACCCGTGCGGTATAGGGCCGGTATCGGCCCGCGGTACTAACTTAGAAATATCACAGCACGCAGCATTATTACAGCAACTTGTGTAACTCGATGAATTTATCACGATAATGAAGGTATATTAACTTGTCAAGTTTTACGTGCTTTCTTCCCAGCTCCACCATCATCCTGGCCACTCTCCTCGGGCCGCCTGCGTTTTACAGCCTTGCTATCCTCCTTCCCCTTCCCCTTCCCCTTCATCTGCTGTTTTACCGCCTTGACAGCATCGTCATCCCTAACCAAATCCTTCCGGCTCCAGCTGCCCAAGCACAGGAATCTCCGAATGGACACGCCGTTGAGACGATTGCGGCTGAACGAGAGGACGTGGCGACCTTGCGAGAATACACGCTCCACACTTGTGGATGTGGCTGCGGGCCAAATCAATATTAGCGCCTGAAAGATAAGGTAAAATTAAAACGTACACGGAATGCTATGATAGTCAAGAGCCATGCGAGACAGTTTTGGCCAAATATCACGCTTTGCGTACCACCATTTGAGTGGGTCCTTGACGCCGGGAACAATTGGCTCAGCGAGATACTGCTCGAGCTCAGTTTTACCGGTGCGTGTCGAAGGGACGTCGATGTCAAGAAGCCAGTCGGCTGCAAGGTCAAGCTCGACAGCGCTAGAAGTCACGCTGACCTGAAATAAGAGTAAGTGGCGTACAATTAAGAAGAAAGGTATGACACACTGCATCAACACCCTCAACGATCTCGACATCGTCTTCATTGTCATGAGAGTTATAACAAAGGTCAAACTCGTCCTTTACGATCTGTTCGGCTGTGTCGATCCAGTCTTGATCCCACTTGCGCAAGCGGAAGTACTCCAGTTTGAGACTCGGATGAAGCACTGGCGAAGTAGCATCAGCAGACAGAAATTACAATGTGTTACATCAACGCACCCATCGCAATACGATAAACATTCGAGGTGTCCGTGCGAGAGTAGTATTTGTTGAGAGTTGTCTTGGCGAGGTTGAGAGCTTTACGAACCGAACTATGGATGGGACGACGAGCCGAGGATGAGATGATGGTGCTGGTGAGAAGGTCGTCGATCTTGTCCATCGTCGTGATGACATTAGCGATGGTGCTCTTCTCGTCCGAGGAGAAGAGAAGAGTGGCGCGCTTGAACACCTGGTTACAAATGAGGAAGGAATGAACGAACGGTTGAATCACGCACCTCAAGTGTATGAGCCATGTCTTCTATGATAACCCAGTCGTTGTTGGATAGATCGTAAATGCGATAGTTGAGCTCGCGGTCGCCAGTGATTTCGTTGATTGCAGCCTTGTAGCGTACAGCAAAGACCATCATGTCGTAAGTTGAGTTCCAGCGAGTGGGTACATCGCGAGGGATGTAGCGGACACGTAGGTGATGCTTGGTGCATGCTCGACGCCAGGCTGGTAGGCCAATGGTGGTTGAGTTGATGAGGGCGAATGCGAGTTTACGAAGCTGAGTGAATGTATGAGTGAAAAAATAAACAACTACAAGAGACGACGTACCCGTGAGATTGCCGTTTTAGCCTCCTTCGTTTCTTGCAACATCTCTGCCTGCTTCTGTGCCCCAAGCTCATCGAAAGCGTCCCCGTCCACGTCGTCAGGGGCAAGGGAGCCGGTGTCTGAGAGTTCATCGAGGTCGGGTATGGGGTCATTGTCGTCGTCGTCTTCGTCGTCGAGGTCGATAATTGGTTCTTCTAGGTTCGCATCGTCATCGCCGTCGATGTCGTTTCCAGAAGCATCCTTCTTCTTGGGACGAGGTTGGAAAGGACGCATGAGCGCTTTAACGGCAAGGTTTGTGGTGTGGTTGAAGCATCGGACACGGTTCGCGGCATCGAAGTCGTTCTCGGAGCTCCTATCTAGCGCAGTGTTCTGGGTGTCATTGGAGGTGGCGTTGTCTCCCGTCCATGAAAGAATCTATACCAGATCAGCAAATAATAATACAAAACCAAGTGAAACATCGCACCTTGCGCTCAAGCCCAAAGCGTCTAAGCATATCATCAAACTCACGCGCGAGGACTTCACCAGTGTGTGACTGTACAAGCTGGTGAGTAAGAGAAGAAACAAGCAACGGAGACGCACCTCGGGAACTTCGAAGATATCCAGCAGAAACACCAAAGGCTCACCCTTGTGCTGGAGATGAACAGTCCAGGCAACAAAGGCACGATGGTTAGGAGATGTCCATGCGTCCGTTGCAAAGCTGAGGCGGCCATCGTATTCCTAGAAACATGTTAGTCAATTAAGATTTAGCAAAACAAAACAAAAACCAGTTACCGTAAGAAGCTTCTTGACGCGGTCAGCCGAGCGCTCATACACGGCTTTGAGATCACGGGCGACAGTGCTGCGACTCGGAACCTTGAGCTCAGGGCGACCGGCGGTGAGGAGGTCTTGGAGCTGGCGATCCTCGACGATTTTGAGGGGCCGATTCGCCTCAGTAATCCAACGAATAAGACGCGCACTAAGGAGCAGTAAGTAAGGCTTGGTGGCGGAGAAATGATATCTGGAACGCACCGAAACTCTGGCTGGGTGTGTGTACGATGGCTGACATTGACGGGGCGCTGGCTAGAACGAGCAAATGCCGCAAAGATACTGCCATCGCGATTGGCATCGGCGGCAACACCTTTGATACGAGCGTCAACGACGTCGGAACCCCAGCACTGTTTGGCATGTTTCTTGAGGTTGCTGGTGGAAGAACGGTCGCTGTGAGGGTCACCATTGACCTTCGTCTGGTAACGCTTGACGCCAAGGAAGTCTAGGCTGAGTTAGAGCATGATATAGCGAAAAGGGCATGTGCAACGCACCAGACTTGCTCTTGCATCCACCAGGTGCTTTGCACTTGAATGCCTGATACTTGCGACCATCGTGAGAGTCAGTCACGGTCTCGATGTTGTCCTCGAAGAAGGTGTAGATAGGGGAGGTCCATTTGGCATGCTTGTCGTCTGAACTCCGCACTCCATTAAGAAAAGAAAGTGGATGATAATAATCAACGCACCAGTGTCACTCTCTGCCGCCTTCTCCGATGCCACCGATGCCGTGCTCTTAGACTTGCGACTACGACCTATAGAAAATCAGTTAGTGAACAAGGAAGTGAACGAGGAAGAACCCAGAATGCTCACCGCTAGATATCGACTCGATGATGTTGCTGACTTTCTTCTTGAGTTTTCTAGCACCCCTGGAGACCGCGCTCGCAGAGCGGGACATGACAGATGAGGGCGCCATGTTGTGAGTGCAGAATAAAGATGCAATTTTATAGTGTGGCCTATAACAAATTTCAATTCGGTCTCTCCTGTGTTGCCCAGCAACTGTCCACGCACCAAATTTAACCGAACAGAGAGGGGTGAATGGAGCGAACAGAGGGGCACATAGCCGGACGATAGCAACGAAGGATGTGATGCAGTGGCCACTGGCAGGCAATAGTGAACATGTTACCGTATTACAGTAGCAAGCTCTGGGAAGGAGACAAGACAAGAAGCTGAATTAGCGGCAGTGAAGGCAAATTAGAGCCGTCTCATCGTAGCATGTTCAATACAAGGAGAGGGGTCATCCCTGTATCCACAAAAAATTGGAAATGTGTCGATCCAAAATTTGAATTAAAGGGAATTTTCATTAGCCTCCTGTTTGTTGCCTAGTGCTACAGTAGGAAGTTCAACTTACATGAGGGAAGGGGACGAGAGGGCAATGAAGGCCTTTGTCGTGGTCCTGTCGCCGACTGTGGTAGTCGAGAGCAAGAACTACTGTCAAGCATTTGATCGCTGGTCAATGCTTGGCATTGCTTGCTGAATGACAAGTGTTGACAGCAGGGATCAGGTCATTCCTTCAGTGAAGCAGGGGCCACAGTCTTTGATGACGCAACTGGTTTCTGGGACCCGAAGGTCGAAATCCAGTTGCGTCATCAACCAACTCGGCCGGCCCGTTGTACCCGTAATACCGCGGGTTCGGGTACGCGGTATCTCCGGGTTGACAATCGGCTCAACCCGGGACCCATACCCGGCGGACCCGACCCGGAAACCCGCCGGGTTGACCCGTACCCGTGGTCATCCTTACTCCCCGCTGCCTCACTAACGCCTTCGCCGGCCACGCATACATCTTCTTCGCCCATAGGGCATGGAACGAGTCGACTCGCGAGTGACTCGGATCCGTAGCCACAGGTAGCTGCGCTTCAAACAACTGAACTCGGATCCGCAGGTAAAAAACTCGCAGGTCAACAAGCTACTTGCGAGTTTTAAAAAACCCGCAGGTACTTGCGAGTACCTGCAGAATTCCTGTCTATATTAGTGTTTACAGCTACAAATTATTAGTTTATGGGATGTAGGCTGCCCTAATGCAATTTTCAGCAGTCCCCAGGTCCATAACTTGGTGTACGAACATTTCTGGTCCACTTGTGGGCCTATCGGTGTCCCAAAAATGGGCCAAAAACCCGTGGGTTTGAACAAGAAACCTCCAAAATTGATACTCGGATCCGTGAAATACCCGCAGGCATGAGTACCCAACCCGCAGGTCAGGAAACCCAGGGGCTTTCCCATGGTTCAACCCGCGGTTACTCGCGGGTGACCTGGACTCGTTCCATGCCTTATTCGCCGACCGCGCATGCCCACTTCGCATACATCCACCTCGCCTACTGCGCATCCACCTCGCCCATCGCGCATACATCCCCGCTTACCGCACAGCCCTGCGACGCCTCCCCCTCCTCCCTGTCCGCAAGGTATGGGCACGAGCGCAAGAATGATGCAGATGGCAAGCCACGCCTGCTCACGCGCCTCAAGGAGAAGATGCGCATCGGGACCACGCACATGTGTACACACCATTTCGTCTGGTTCGCTGCGCTACTGTGATGACTGACGACATCGGCCTCATCGTGCTTTCAAATATCTTTCCCTTTGTCTCACTTGCACCCCCCATACCACTGCACACACGCACTCCCCTGTATCATCAGAACTCGATTCACAATCAGACCTTTCTCTGTCTGTCTGTCTCTCGTAACACACACAATTTGTATCTACACTGTAACCTCGCTCACACCTCAATCCAATCCAATTTACATTTCCGCATCATCATGATCCATGGCTTGATCACTCGTCTTATTCCCGAGTACAGCTAGACACCACGAACTGGATCTACCCTCTGATCAATCACATCCTCTCCAACTTTCTCTGTACCCACTTCACTCGGACAGCCTCCCGCTCGATGACCGTGTATGCTTCGGCTGCCCCCAGATCCTTCTCCAAAAGTTCTATGAAAGCCACCAGAGAGTCGTCGTCCAACCAGGATTCGAGGCACTGTGCGCGCTCGACGGCGACAGCAATAACTCCCCGATTGGAGTCCAATTTGTGAGAGCAACTTGTGGCTGGCTCGGTGCTTTGGTTCATATGAGCGGTGTCTGATGTTTGTGAAGTAGTCTCGTCGAAATCAATGTCCTGTAACATGATCTCGATTTCTGTTCAATGACCTCGGTGAGTGTGATGTGTGATGAGAGGCAGACACTGTGCACCATCAATCTCCGAGTCGCTGGGACTGTTACTTTCAGGAAGCTCAGGCTCAACAAACTCCTTGACTAATGGGAGTAAGCACGATGTTTGATTAATAGACAACCATGCTCACCATATGCAAAGCGAGTCTCCCACTCAGGTGAGATCTGGTAAAGTGGATATCCAAGATGTCGGGCAACATCCTGACTCGCAGGATCAAACCCTTTTGCCTGGTGAAATTGACAGAGTGCTGAATATGTCATTTCTGGCCAGGAGAGTCCGTGAACTTCCATGGTCAACTCCAGGGGAGGAAATCCAAGATTTTCTGCCTCTTCAGTGCTGAGTTCCTCAATCCCCGATGGGTCGAGGGACCAGTATGCAGGAAGGTCAGGATGTCCAAATTGTGTTCCATCAAATTGTGTTCCATCTGCTGTCTGAAGGTCTTCCAATGGGCACAGAAACAGATAACCCCAGGGGATGCCATCCAGAGTGTCAGGAAAATGTATAGAATACTGTATTCTCTCAACAAGGGCTATGACTGTGGATCAGGCAAGATTACAGACACAAGAATCTGAGACATACAATAAGTCCCCTGATTAGATGTGATTTGGAGAGTACTAAAGATGTGGTTTGCTTGAGCCAACCAAATAGCCGGATTGAAAGGTGTTGCATATATAATCCTGGATAGGGAGCCATCTAAGGACCAAGAGGCAATACTTCCAATAAACCACCTATCAGATAATGTCTTTCCAGAAGGATCAAGCTCACCGACCCCAACCAGACTCTGTAACCACAGGCTGTGGGACATCAGATCCCCCCAAATTAGATGTCCAACCATAATCTGTGCATTCAATTTTAGACTCCATGTGACACATGGTTTCCTGTGAATCCAGCCAAGACACAATGGAACCAAGTTGAGCCGATGTGTATATGTTGCAAACCCATTTGCTCTCCCATGTCCCAAAATTTCGGACACAGTCATAGAACTCCTCCAAAGTAAAAGAAGAAATGATGATAGACTCGGGGACTGGGCCCAGTTGAGGCGTTGGAATCATTGATGTATGGATGGGTTGCCAATAATAAAGCCGTTCAAAGTGTTGTTTAGGAGTGCTGAGTGAGAGATCCAGACAAAGTTGGCCAGTTGACCGACGTATCATGGATGCTGGGGAAAGAACCATCTATTTACTGTGATCAGTGAGCAAAAATGGATGTTGCAAATCAGCTTGCCAGGTTTTGGTTGAAGGTAAGTTCAAAATAATGATCAGCATCCTGCATGCAATCAGTCAAGATATGTGGTGATATGAAATTGACTTCCTACTTGAAAATCATTGCTCTACAAGAACTTCAGCTGTAGTGCAATGAAGCAAGATAAATAGACATACGACACAAGCCCCCAAGTATACATACAAGATAGGTGAATTGTGATATGAGTCATACATCTCATCCAAGGGCACAAGATCTAGAGGGTGCACTTCAGAATGTTTGTCATGCAGTCAAAAAAACAGTGAACCATCGTAGAAGACTACTGCATGCAGCCCCGATGACTGGACTGCACCATATATTTGAAGAAAATTTGGATGGCTGGATTGAAAATATTAAAACGGTGATGACCATTTTGTTGACATCTTACCGTATGCCTGAATATTGATCTAGGTCCTGCCGCCAGTCCTGCAAGAATAAATGATCAGTGAAGAGTCCTGCAAGTAAAATATGTGCACACCTCCTCTGCGTCCTGACCCTGGTACACGGTGACAGTCATATCCGATGAATGACCATCAATGCGAGCCGAGTACATCCGCTTTGCTGAATTCATGGCACGATGCTGACGGACCACACCAGAGTCGTGTTCCACTTGAATTTCTTTTTTTAGGTCAATGGCACACAGCGGGATCATTCGAATGTCTAATACACATAAAATTTCAAGGGTGGAACTTAGCGGGCAGTAAAATCTTACTACTGCAAGGTGCGACTGGAGACGGATTGGTTACATATTTTGTCACATTGCTCGTGAAGTGGCCGCCGGAGACAACAAAGTGCTTTGAGCGTGGAAAGAAGGCACCCGCATATCTGCCGAGTCATATGTTACCGATCAGACAGAAGAATGTCGCAGCATTGCTTACTGGTTGGAATTGTCGCCGGGTGCAGCTGGATTTATCTCAGACACAAATGGTTGTTGCCAATAACCCTGACCATTCATCGATGGAGGAAATGGGACAAAGGGCTGCGAGTTGGGGGGAAAGGCACTGGTGTATCTGCATAGAATTGGTTGGCTGTCAGGTGGAGAGGCAGAGCATTGCTTACTGGTAAGAACCCGCCGCAGGTTCATTCGGGTTCTCTTCAGTTGTGTATGCTTCTTGCCAACTCGCTGTGTTTTCTGGTTCTCGACCGTAGCCTTCCCCCTCCGACAATGGATCGAATGCGACAAAGGGGTGCGAGTTTGGGGATAAGTTGTCCGTGTATCTGCATTTATTCGGCTCGTCGGATCCACAAAACCAAGTGCAAGACTTACTGGTACGAACCCTCCCCCGGTTCAGTCGAATTCTCTTCTGTTACTTCCCAGTTCATTTCATTGTCCAGTGACCCTTCCCAGTAGCCTTGGCCCTCTATCGCCGGGTCAAACGCGACGAAGGCCTGCGAGTTCGAGGAGAAGGCGCCCGGCGTAGTGTGTCTGCATCCGATCAGCTGCCCGGTGGATCCAAAAAAATCCGACTTTTGCTTACTGGTAGGAATCCTCCGCAGGTCCAGTTTGATTCTCTTCAGCTCTGTATTGATCTTGCCATCCTGCGCCGTATTCCATGGGATCGAGTGGTGAGAGTGAAAGCAAGAGAGAACAGGCGCCTGGTCTAAATTAGCGCGAACCATCTCATGTCACTAAGGGCTGTGCTACAGCATATTGTGCCACACTGCCCGCACGGCATGAAGGAATGCGTTCCACAGCATTAAGACTTTGGCTGGGCATGTGCACGAAACGTGGTCCACAGCTGCTCTTACGTAACAAGAAAACAGCCTCCAAAATTACCACATTCAATTCAGAAGTGGACTGGATCCGACTCGGATCTGGTGGTATTGATCATTGAAGTACCTAGCTGTCGAACCCACAACAGCGCCCTCCCGGATCGATAGCTTTGCCGGCGCCTGGAATGTCAGATGAATGTCGACGCGCAGAGGTGTTATTTACCCTGGGAGCGACTCGGGATGGGTTGGGATCGGACACAGCAGCTGGAATCGAAATCTTTGGACCGCTAAATTCTTCGGGGGCTATCTTTCACCGGCTTTGTTAACCTGTATCTGCGGCTCATTACGCGCGAGTGGGATACCGCGAGAAGAATACGACCTGTGTAAACTCGCCATTGAGTGAATCGTGATTGAATTATGATGAGAGGGTAGGCTTGCTACGGTCACAAGAGGGGACTCCAGACAAGTCAGGAAATAATTATGATGAGGAAGCTAGAGCCAGAAAGAGATGGATTGGGAGGTTGTAATGCCGGCGGTCGGGCTCGAATCGACGTCTCCCTCCTAGGCCTTACAGTTCAATTTTCTACGAGGGGCATCTGCCGCTGGTGTACCGGCTCCCGCATCCGCACAGTTAATGAGACACCGAGATCGGAGACAGAGACGGCGGGGGAAGTTGATGGGTGCTGCACTGCCCGGAGCTCAAGCAGATGTAAACGAACACAATATTAACGGGACACCACTGAATTTGCACGAGCGACGAACGCCGACGGGATGAAGGTGGTAACAAGATATCAAAATGACGACACAAACTCAATGACGACATCAACATTCCTCCCGCGGACGGGGAGGCGCAGGGAAACCAGGGGCACAAACCGAGAGGCAGAGAAGACGCGGTGCAGGCAGGGGGAACTCGTAGGTCAAGCAGTAGCCTCAGGCGCGGCAGGATGAGGAACTGGTAGAATATTAATCCGTCTGCGTAATCTGGCAACGATTCCATTTTCGCAGTTGGGAAGATGAGCCCGTTCGGCTCGGCGCAAGGTAGCCAGGAATAGCAAAATGTTCCTTTTTGGTTTTACAGAGAGCAACAACACTGGTGCAGAGTTGAGATGAAATAGAGAAAAAGACGTGACACAGAGTGCTTGTTTGACTTCGGGTGATAATGCCTACCATCCTAGCGAGTTTGGGGCAGGCACGATGAGCGCATGTCAACGGATGGCGGCGGATAGTATTCAGATGCATGCCGGACGGGTGTATCTGTACGTTAGCCTTGGGGGGAAGAGAGCTCTAGATTTGCAAGGAGGGAGTGCGCTGAGTCAGTAGGACTGACACCCCCCGGCTTTGGCCATGTTATGCTGCAACTTCCGTACCCATGACGATAATGCTCATTGCACTCCAACCATCCGCCATGTATAAAACCGCCCCTCTCCGCTCCGTCTCCTTCCATTATCCCCCACCATGACCACTACCACCGCACCCGCCCCCAACCTCGTCCCCACCCTCGACTCGGCGGCGCTGCCGAAGACGCCCGCGAACGAGTGGGCAGACAGCACAATCGGCCTCTTCGGCGCGCACGACCCACACCCCCGTCGGTACTCCAGGCCCCGCCATTCCCGGTGCCTTTCTTGGCCTCCAGGAGCCTGATGCACCTTCGACTGACGCGAACAGCAAGACGCTACTCGACACAGCAAAGGCGTACCTTCCCGCACAGGCGGATGTGCAGCACGCCATGACGGACGCAGGACAGGTCGCCAAGGCATATCTCCCGCAAAGTGTCGCCGCATATCTACGTGCCTGTTTCTCTCCTCGTACTATTTTTCTCGAACTAATTAATCGATCTTTGGTGATCAGCAAGTACCAACGAATCAACCACCCCTACACGCCCCGCGCTCCCCACCGAATCGAGCGCCGCATCAAACCTCAGCACGGAGGCGCAGGCCGGCTCACTTCCGCCGCGCCCCGATTCCGTCTCCACGCCCAGCCTCACTACCCCCGCCCTCGCCACGCCCGACTCATCTGCCCTCCCTACGCCCAGCGACCCGAGTCTCGTCACCCCCACCGAAACGGGCAACATCAGCACAAATCCTGTCCTTCGGCAGAGCACGACGCCCGCCGCACTGAGCGGGTACGCCGCGTCGAGCGAGAGCGGGTTCACGCCCACGTCGAGCGAGAGCGGGTTCACGCCCACGTCGCCGTCTGCCTCTGCGTCTCTGCGTGGCATCCCCGCGCCGCCCAACTCCGTTGAGTCTCCCGACTCTTCCCTGGGCGCGGGCGGCGCGCCGCATCTCCTCGGCTCCGCTGCACTCAACTCCTCCCGCCCAGAAGATAACGTCCCGGCAGACGCGCTCTCGCCTTCGGGCGCCACCTTGCCCCTCACATTTTCCGACCCCACCACCGCGTCCCGCGCGAACCCACACGTCCTCGGCTCTGCCGCCCTGAACTCCTCTCGTCCCGACGACAACCTCCCCGCGGACCCCCTGATGGGACGGGCGGACGCGATGTTGGCGCGGCGCTCGAGTCCGCCGTCCTCGGTGGCGGGAGGTAGCGAGAAGGAGAGCATGCCGATTCCCGTGGGTACGCCCACGGGGAATACGCCTGCGCCGTACGCATCCACCAACGGCCACGCGGATATACAGACGCACGAGGAGGAACATGCGGGCGTGGAGGGGGGGAAGGAGGGTAAAGAGAAGAAGCCGAAGCTGATTGCGCGGATTAAGGAGAAGATCCATGTTGGAGGATCGTCTTGAGCAAGCGCTGTGAAAGCTTGTGACATGAGGAGGAGAAGGACAAAGTAGGAGTCCTCGTGTAAACGACTGGATGTATCATCTCCCTCTTTAAAAAATTTCGCTGTCGTCCAAAGCCTTTTCAATCTCCGCTGTAAAATTTCGTCTTCTGCCGTCAGCTTCGTCATCTTACCCTTTTCGTCGATCTCGGGCATCCTCCCGATGATTCCCACCGTACGTCCATCGATGGGGTCCTTTCGAATAGACTTTGACCATCTGCCATGCAATTCTGGGCATTTCACTAGCCCCTCTCTCAAAATGGCTGGCTTCTTGGTCCACATTTTGTCCGAGACACTGGACACCATCTTGTATTACTTATAATTTAAACTCAGCGCTTGGTCAACACCAGTGGGGCACTCGTGTTCCGGTGGAATTGACGTGCGTTGACGTTCCGGCATTAAGCAGATGAAGCGAGAACTTGAATACGAGAAAAAAAAGAAAAGAAGTAAATATTGAATGGTTTCACGTTTACACACCACCAGCCGGAGTCGAACCGACGTGTCCCCCACATCGATTCCAGTATTCCGTAACTTAACGAGGGTGACTTCCTGCTAGGCCATGGTGGCCTCACTACACCATTTTCTTATAGTGTCGTTGCAGAACGACGGAGCGGTAGCCTACTGGAGTACGGACTCTAGACATGAGGAGATGCCAGTAAATTGATGAGAAGAGAGGGTCCAAAGCAAGAAAAGACGAGGAACTGATAGAAAATTTTAAAAAAACTCCTGGAAAAACACACAAGATCGTGGACGAAGTAAGCCCCCAGCCGGAGTCGAACCGGCGTCTCCCCGTAGAAGTGGTGACTCGGATGTAGTAAATAATTCGGGGGTAATTTGCTGCTAACCCACGGTGGTCTTGGCTCTCTGTGCGAGTATAGGTCCATGTAGGGCCACCGTGCTAGGAGGTGTAAAGTTGCATAGTGCCTGCACCAATGTTGATACTTGTGATAATATTACATTGGATTTACCTAGATACGGCGGCGCTGGGATACGGTGCGGTCGAGTCGCAGCATCTTCCATTGTCGCGCCGCTGTGCTTGGGATTGGAATGCGCACAAATGTCAGACGCTGTCATGGACTATTTGGCAAGTCGCCCACATACTGTAGCAGTTATGCTGGCTATGGATATGGAGGGACGGGAGATGCAGGTTCGAGCCCTTGTCTTGTCCGCGAAAACAAATTTTCTCTCCCTCTTCTTCGAAAAAATTCACGGCGCGGCGTAGACGCTAGCGGACAAGTTCAAGATATCTGGATCTAGACCGGTAACCATTCTGACTATTATAGAGGCAAGCTCGTCGGATTGTCTTCATAGAGAGATCGGTCCCCGGTCTAATCTAGAGCGTGCTGGGCGACTCTGGCATCGGAGGGAATGCGAGGCGGTGGATGATGCGCGAACACGTACAAGTTACTGTGTACATACACAAGTATGTGTTAGTAGAGAAACAGTCTGATGCGACATACCTGAAGGGAGTTCTGAGAGGGATTACAAATTGTGATGCAGGGGGTGCATGCGTGTGGAGTGGTACGAGAGAAATGAGGTCGACACCGAAAGAGACACGGAGAGGGAAAGATATAGATACAGCTCAGATACGATAAGCCACCGTCATCGCTCAACGAGACGAAACGACACTTAACGCATGCGAACGAGAGTCTCGCGCCGGCTACGCATGCGCGTGGTAGCGCCCAACGTGCCTCTTGGCGCGGGTTGCCGTCTGCGTCATGCTTACGCTCGTGCCTATCCCCTTCGGACGGGGAGGTGGACGGGGAGGAGGGGGAGGCGGCGGGGATGTAATGTGCGGGATGGGTGAGGTGGATATATGTGCGGTTCGTGGAGTCGTTGGTGACTCAGTGAGGCAACGGAGGGCGGGATCGCGTAAATCGGAGGAAGGAACGCGACGATGCATGCGCAGGTGGGCCCGCGGGCAGAGTATGCAGCGGGGCGTCGCACGATGCAGACTTCGGGAGTGCGGGAGGCGTGACGAATTGTCGAGGGAGCGCGAGCCGCCGACAGACGAGGGCGGCGCGAGAAGGTGCAGAGGGCGCCAGACGAGTTCCGTGCTGAGGTACCCGGTGGTCTCTCGCGTGGTGCTGAGCCGGAGGCATGAAGGCAAAAAATGGGTTGTCCTTGGACGCGAGCGTGGGCCGCTGTGCGGGCGCGATTGCTGGATGCGCGGGGTTGGCGCGGCAGCTATTATGGATATCGATGTCTTAGTGCTGAATTGTGTGTAAGGAGAGCGGACGAGATGCAAGCAAGTCCTGCGGGAGGTATGCCTTCGCAACCCTGGCCCGCGCTGCACGTCCGTCTGCGCGACAGTACCATCTTTACCGTGTGCTTCCGTGTCCGCCTTCACGGGCAACGTGCCGAACACGGACGGGGCGAGGCGGAAGTGGTTGACGAGGCGCAGTTAGCGTTCGGACCGGCGGTGCTCATGGTGAAAAGGCTGCAATGATGCGGCGAGGCATAGAAGGCAGGTTTATGTGCACGGTAGAGCCCAATCATAGCCTTGGAAGGCCCGAGGATGTGATAAGATTTCCAGTTTCGGGGGTGTCGAGAGGTGCACATGGTGCATGGGGAGTTACAGAGTGGGTAGGCGATGCCGGCCGTCGAAAGCTTAGTCTGAGAGTTGGGCAGTGGCCTGGAGGCTGGACTCAGAGCACGCGAGTCGTGGCGCCTGTGGGTCACGTCGACGAGTGCGCCTAGGGTTTCTGTATTGCTCGACCGAGCGAGCTTCGTCGGCAACGTCGCTGAGTCGACTGCTCGCTGCGAAGGTGTTGATTAACGTCGGTGACCTGGTTACCTTGGAAGATTGGGTGGTTTGGCACACCGCATAACAAGGACAAGCATCGGGGGATGCCGGCAGAAATCGGGTTGTTATTTCTCCTGGCTCTGGTGTCATATCTGGGACAAAAACATTGTGATTCAAAAGTTATTCAAAAATTAGCTAATCATATATACCCATCAGGGCTATTGTCAAGAATGTGCTGTTTAGTGTAGTGGTTGTTGTATGTTTTTTGTTTTTTGCCTCACTTAGACTCATCACCCGTTCGATTTTTGTGCGCATAAACTTTTACTTCCTCATATACAGTCGTATGAACAGATATCTATCCGTTTTTCCCCTTGTTTCCTTCATTCCAGTTACCTGGCAGACATTAACTAATGGCCATATCGGTGTAGCTTTCAGAGACCAAAAATCCTACCTTGTGGAGGAATTATCAACCAAAACTACAAATTGAAAAATCCCCCCTTTGTTTGCCATAAATATTTCGATAATAGTTTGGTCTCTATATACAGCCTTTCGGATAAGTTATGCCATTTTTTCCGGCCTGCAGCGCACTCTCTTGGCGGCAACACAACCCAAGTAATATTTCTGTGCAGACAGCAATGTTTCACTCTTGTTTTCATTCATTTCTGAGGTTCTGTCTCCAAATTTTCGGCCTGCAGCATTACAATGCGCCATGACATTGTTGTAATATGTTTAAAAGTGCTCAAACATTGACAATTGGCAAAACGAAAGTGCAGAACCAAGTGTCAGAGAGCGTGGGAAAAGCCCGGAATCTCCCATCCGCCCAATCCGGTCTGCGGCAGTGCTGCCCAGGCACCAAATCGGGCCTAGCTATACCAAATCGGGCCTGGGGCTATGGTTTCCCCTGACCACCCATTTGGGGTATTTTTAACCTTGGACCCACTTGCCTATATCAGTCTGCAGTCTATTCTTAATATATTCAGTCTGAACGGTCTCCAGGACTTACCGGGTGACAAATCCCCTAAACTACAACAGACTCGACTCGATCATTCGAGTTGGCCAACTCGATTGCCGAGTTGAGTTACAAATCGGTGGCCACTCGCATCAACGGCAACACTAGTGCCTTGTGCAGCCAACCTCGCTGGAATTTCAGTAACAAAAAGGCTCATATCGCAATTTTTAGTGCACAAATTTGTCCAGGAAATTAGCGCCAAGATTCGTCTCAAGAGACGAACTGATCCAGAGTGGTATGAAGAATAACCTGAGGCTTTTTTAACATCTCCCCGGGTCCTCCCTGGGACGACTTCTTCCAAATCCCCAACCCAAGCGTACACACCACCGTCTCCGATTCCCACCCCGATCGGTCCTCCAGATATGTGTTTTCCATTATCCTCGGATCAAATTTTGCGTTCGGAGAGATACACGCGGACTCGAGGTCCTCCGAAACCACGTCGACTCCGATGTGTCTACTCGTGGTTAGGGCAAGCTTGGTCAGAGCCGTAATGCGTTCCCCAAATTTTGTTTCCAGCACCGTCCAGTTCGCTGTCTTATCGTTTCGACCACTGGCGAGAATCAAAACGTCGATAATCTGACCAACCAATGTCTCCCTGACTGCGGAACTGGCGGTTCTTTTGCTGAGCTGGCTCCTGGTCATTGCCCTCCATCTCGCGGTAGCTGCTGGATCTTCTGCGGTCCGTTCAGCGGTATTGTCTCTGTAGCAATTGTTAACGGACCGGATTGACGGAGATCTGCATATAGACCGTCCATAAACATGTTGATGCCATTTAAATCTCCTCGATCGAACACCCAAGAACCGATGGTTTTGAAGCTCCAATCGCACATGGCGGCCTGCAAAGCAATCTGAACCAACATCGCCGATCCCCCGCTCGATCCACCATCCCCCAGCAATAACAGATCTACAAGTCTTTTTCCCAGGAAGCGAGCCACTCGTTTGGAGAGGTCAGAGTTGACAGACTCGGATGCAACGGCTTTCGTGGACTGACTGCGAAAAAACGACGTTTCGGACAATGATGCAGCGGTCTGGAAGATCTCGGCATCCAGATCCTCCATCGCCCGGCGGACCTCGGCTCCCGATACCCAGGCGTATATGGGGGTTTGATACATCACAGTGTTGTTGCGATTTGTGATGCAATGTTATAAGGAAAAGCCTAGTGAGAGATCTGCTTTGATACATCGCTCTAGCGGTCTTCCCATTTTGGTTCGCCCCGCCAGTGCCCCGCATTTCCGCGCCTCGCTGGTCCGTGCGCAAAGGCGCCCCGCCTCACCAAATATGGATGTGTTTACCATTATTAGTATGCCAATGCTTCGCTTGCTCCCACCCACCCTCCCCCAAAATACGCCGCCAGCCTGCTTTGCTCGCTCCACCGTGCCTGCCCGTGGGTAACGTGCCTCACCATCTTCAATAGGCTGGCTTGCTAGCCTTCAAACGGCCCACCCCGTCCTTATATTTCGTAACGCACTGCCGGCGGCCAGCCGCCGCTGCCGCCCCCCACCGCCTGCGATTACCCTTCGAGCTTCTACCCCATACCCACGTGGCGCCACCTCAGCCTCCGTGCCCTTGTTGGCAGGTTTGCGCCCCACTACTGTTCCTGCTGCTGCCGCTCCGCCCCGCTGCCCCTGCTTCTCTCCGCTGCCCCTGCTCCGCACCGTCGCCCCTGCCGCCCCGCACCACCACCCTGCTGGCGCCGCCGCTGCCGCACCGCACCCCCTTCTCTGCACCGCCGCCCCGCACCACCACCCTGCTGGCGCCGCCGCTGCCGCCCCGCACCGCCCCTGCTCTGCACCGCCGCTCCGCACCACCACCCTGCTGGCGCCGCTGCTGCCGCACCGCACCCCCTTCTCTGCACCGCCGCCCCGCACCACCACCCTGCTGGCGCCGCCGCCGCCACACCGCACCGCCCCTGCTCTGCACTGCCGCTCCGCACCACCACCCTGTTTATTTTTCGTTACTTTACTTGAATTAATCACCTCTTTTTCTTATGTCAAGTCCTCATAATACATCGCATTCCGCTTATCTGATACATCACATGTATTAGACCATCAGATAGATACAACAAGAGTAACGATTGCTGGTTGAGCAGCAAGACGTCGCTGGTTGAGCAGCAGACGGTATTCCAGTTGAATGGAGGGCAGACTTGCCAGTCCCCATTGAGGATGTTACAGATCATTAGGTGGACGTCGCCCTGTGAGATGATCCTCATTAGCCCTGGATGGAATGAAAAATCTGACGTGCTTACTTTTTCGTCGTCTCCTTTGCACTCGCTCCGAGCCTGGCCGACTACTTCTGCCTTTGCAGCAACAAGGCCTCAGACTTTGCATGCTTGTTTTCAGCCATCTCCGCACGCATTAGTTTCCTCTGCCGCTGGACAGTCGTTCCGTCGGGAAGTGCCCGCACTTTCACCGTACGACTCGGGCGAAGGGCAGGCACGACCACCAAGTCCGACTCACCATCCGGATTGCAAAGATTGGGGACTAACTTCGTGGCCTGCGCCTGGCGCTTCTTGTCGGCGTTGATCGTTGCGCGATTGTTATTGCTGATGGTGAAGATCAACGTGTTGGGGTCAGCGGCAATGTTTGTCGTATCGCCCAGAGCAGTTGGCCCGCTGGCAGCAGGTGTGGATACGGGTACGGACTTCTTTAACGTGGGCTTCTTGGGGATGGCCGTCGGCTTTCCTGGCTTGCGTCCAGCGGCAGTTTTCGCTACGGGTGGGATGAGCGATGCTGGAGGCTTTGCCATTGGGCGAGACTGGGGGTAAGCAGGAGCTGATGCAGCTGGCTGCGCAGAAGTAGGGCCTGCACCTGCAGTAGGCACATTCGGGGAGATGATGGCGGGCAGCGGGGCGGATAGGTTCGGGGAGGCGACGGAGGGCAGCGGGGCGGACACGTTCGGGGAGACGACGGAGGGCAGCGGGGCGGACATGTTCGGGGAGATGACGGAGGGCAGCGGGGCGGACACGTTCGGGGAGACGACAGAGGGCAGCGGGGCGGACACGTTCGGGGAGACGACGGCGGGCAGCAGGGCGGGCACACTCAGGGAGACGATGGCGGGCAGCGGGGCAGACAGGTTTGCGGAGACAATGGCGGGCAGCAGGGCGGATGCGCTCGGGGACACGATGGGGGCGGCGAGACAGTGGCGAAGGATGAGCTTGGCCAGGGAAGTCGTGGTGCTGCGATGTTCTTCCTGAAGGCGTCAAACAGCATTGGCATGTGCGATGGTGTGGATGGCGACGATCGAGAGGGAGACTGTGAGTGGGGGGGGATCGATGGTGCAGGGACAAACATTGTGACGGGAAAGTTAAATCCACCGACTTGGACGGTCGGCGCCTCGATGTTTGGTCGACGCGGTGTGAATGCTGCGCCGATGTTGGCTGGCCGTGGACGGGGACGCTCTGGAGTGGGGGAAGTGGCAGCCGCAATTGCAGGACTCGGCGGGCTGAGCAGGGACGGGTCGATTGCGAAGGTGGGCCCGCCGGACAGGCCTCCGCGCTCGATCCTAGCGGCCATAGCAGCAGTACCAGGGCTGCTGGGTGGGGGCATCCCTTTGGGCCACTGCGTACCACTGGTCGAAGCGACAGAGGCGGGCTCCACATCCATGTAGAAGTTGTCTGCGCCAGCAGAGAACAACGTGTCATCACTGTCTGCTGCAACTGCGTCGAAGATATCCGGGATACGAGCAGGCTCAGCAGCGACAGGCGGCTCTGCGGCGCCCTCTGAGGACGAGGGCCCTGCAGTAGCTTCGGTGGTAGCCTCCGTGCTCATCTGCTTGGCGCGCTTGGGCTTCGTCATGCGCTTCGGCTTCTTTTTCTTCGGTGAAGACTCGCTGTTGGGCTGCTCCAGCATGGGAGGCGGGGGCATGGCTTCGTCATCATCGCTGTGGCTGTCGTTGCTGCCGTCGTCTGGAATGGTTGCCGCTCGTGCGCGACGGACATCCATAGCTAAATTATTTTATTTTAGTAACGGTCCAAGGAACTTTTCAGACTGTGGAACTTACGGTATACACGCCTGAGCCACTGTTGAAATGGAACAGTGAGGGATGTGTCGAAAGTTGAGTGCGATGATTGAAAGTCATTGCCCGCTGGTGAGACGCCATGGCAGATGCTAAAGACCTTGTAAACCAACAAGCATACACTGAGTCCCAATTCGGACTTACATTTTCATACTCAATTCGCCGTTCAATCTGGGGTTTGGGCCACCGATAATTGTGATGCCGCACCAGCCCGCCTTCGACATCACTAGTGAATGGATCTTGGCGAATATATCCCCACACTCGTCGATGGCTCTGGAATATTATTAATCACTTACTCGACTTGTTGCTCGTTGCCAACTGTTTGACTTACAACTGATACTCTGCTGGCGTTGGCTCGTCGTCCTCTGCGGATTCCTCGACCAACGGCTTCTCCCTCTCTTTCTCCGCAATCTTCTCACACCTGGCCCTCTCGTCGACTGAAGCTTCGTCCCACAATGCCTTCACGACCCGAGTCCGCAACCGCATCCTCTCCGACTTCGCACCTCTCACCCGCTCATTGTGACTCTCCTCGCTCTCATCAATCCAACCGTCCACCTCCTTTGACATCTGCTCTTCGTTGATCCCATTGTAGCCCGCTTCGTCGAGTGCCGCATTTATCAAGTCGGGGTTTTGTTTCTGGAAGATCTCGATCGGCTGGTGTCGACGGTGGCGCATAGGCTTGAGTTTGAACAAAGCATTTGCCAGGGACGACTCAGATCTACGTTGAAGCGCACCGACGCTGACCATCCTGGAGCGTTTGTGTCTAAACCAGTTCTCGAGTTGCTAACAAAATGCAGAAGCATCAGAAAAGCGCGCCTGACCGAGGAAAACATGTCTGACATGTCAGACGCGTCACGTACCTTCTCTTTTTCCTCATCGCGTCACCAAGCATGTCCATCTGGGCATCGGTCAACATAGGCGCGTCCCCGAGGTCGCTGGGTGTAGGAAGTCCCAGTTTTGCATGCGGGGGGAAAGTGGCAAAGTAACCCTCGAACATCGGCGGCCAGAACTTGTACAACTTCTTTGTTGCCTGTCTGCTAACGTATTCGGGAAGCTGTAGATTCAACCATGCTGTCTCTTCTGTGCTGGCCCAGGTAGGAGGAGCCATCGAGTGTGCGGTGGGGGGAGAAAGTTGTGTCTCGATGAGTGAGGGAGAAACGACGAAGGTAAATTGTTAGAGGCCCAGATATATCACCTCCCGCTAATCACATAAATTCCCCCAGAATTTCTGGTGTTTCACCCCAATCTCAGGTATCTCCTGCTTATTCCACGTGCCCGGCTCGCATTATTCCCTAGCACCCAGGATATTTTCCCAATTTGCGCGACACTATCCATATATAGCCAATCTCAATTGCCAAACAAGAACTCTCCATTCGAACGACTACTATCCTAATCAGTCACCATCTCTGGTCACCATCTCCACCATCAAGCATTTCCATCAGAATTTCTGTGCGCATGCCCACCTGATGTGACACCACACCACGCTGAGTTCCAACTTGTGCGATAACACAAGTCTTCGTTTCATCTCCAGATAACCATCTGCTCACTTTTCCCCTACATCCTCACAATGACCACAATCCCCCCTTTCGAAACGAACGCGTCCAGCCCTCAGGGAGAGTTGGAAGCGTTGGTTGCGAAAGTCGCGGCCTTGACTGCGAAATCGGTCGAACTGACCCAACTCTGCGTGGATGTGCAGAGTAAGTTGTCTCCTTGCTGCATGTCATCTCCATCTTAATCCTTCGTCAGGCCTGGTCCCTGCGGTGGCGTTGTCCAAGACATCGATTGCTTTGACCAGTCTCTGTGTTCAGATTCAGAGTCCGTATCTCATTTTTTGTTAATGCCTATGTCTGACATATCCTCCAGCGGAGATCCCTCTGATCATTGCCTCTCAGGTTGCAGCGGCCGTCGCCGAGGCAGCACCTGCAGCGCTGGGTGCGTGTATACCTTGTTAACCAATCATGGATCGCGCTGACTTTAATGCCTTCAGCCCCCTCATTTGTTCAGGGCACGCCGAGGACTCCGACCCAGTTGGAGGCTGCCCACCCTCCTGGCTCTGGCGACTTTCAGACATGGCACGTTGTCATCAGGGGACGTGAACCCGGGCTCTATGCAAGCGTGTGAGTCACCATTTGCTATCCTTTTCTCCTGCCTCAATTTACCATTTCTTCAGCGAGGAAGCCGATGCCCAAGTCCTGGGTGTCCCCAACCAGTTCCGCCAGAAGAAGACAAGCCGTGTGGAGGCCTTGGCCTTCTACCGCCTCAAGTACACTGATCAAAAGGTCGAGAAGTGGACTGATGCGCCAGCAGCCGCTGCCCCGGCTGTGGTAGCTGCAGCGCCTACTGCTGTGCGCAGTCACCTCCACCATGCCTAGTCTGTACGCATCTGCTTTCTGTTCTACACTGCTTAATTGACTTGTTGCCAGCCACACGCACGTACGAGTTAATATTGATTGGGCATAGTCGATTCCGTAGTTACTGCCAATAAATTTTGTTGTCACACAGATGGAGCTATCAGATCCGAGAAAGATCAACTAGGCAAGAGCAATACGGGGATAAGATAAAGACGAATTGGGTAAAACACTATCCGAAGCTATCCGAAGCGTCTGAAGTCTAATCATTATTGATTAGCGGTCTTGCGCAAGTTGACCGACTCTTGTCACACTGTACAAGATCGCCTACCCATTGCCCCATGTACACAGCATCCACCCCTGTACCTACTTTCCCCTCCAAACACACATACGCCATTTCTGTATTGCACCTATTGTCTCATCAGACAAACAAATCCCCCCTGGCACACTTCGCCGACCCCACTGAGCGGCGTCGGCAGATGTTGGCCGGGTCAGATTACCCGAGTTAAGCGCAGCTACGCGGGCTTGCGCAGCTTGCACGCGCGATAAGGGACCCACACCTTCACTGATCGGTGGGCTCCGGACGTCTGGGCCATTCCCTGCCGCTGCCATTGTCACGCCTGTGGGTGCATGACAAGCAGCGTAGGTTTGGGCGGCAAGGGCAGGATAGATCGCAGCGGCGGGGGGAATAGTCTGATGAAGATCGATCGCACTAGTAGAGTTTCTAGCACAAGTGGATTAATGAATATTGCACTTGTTGTTCAGAAAGGTACTTACCCATCCGATGAGCCTAATAGCATTGCGCGTTCCAATATTGAATCCTGAGACGTGCACCTTGAAACGTCAGCCCCAGGCTCTGCAAGGGCAGCGAGAGTAGCCAGGGCTTGAGTGGCCACCCACTCATCGGAGGTCGGTGATGCATGGGTCCCTCGGGACGCCTCGACCTCGGATGTTGGATCGAGTACATCTGCATTCAAATCCCAGGTCAAGAGAGAGCTCTCTGAATGCGCGGCACGTAGATCCACCGCTGCAGATTCTTCTCCCAGATCTTGGTCATCGGAGATGAGGGAACAGTCTGTTTGTTTCCTGGAAATTCTTGCACCAGGCTCGTCTGCATCGAAGTCCTCGTCCTCGGTGTTCTCTGCGACATTCTTCCCTTTTGGAGGGTCCCACCGTCGCCTCTCCATTTTTTTGGCAGCGCTAATGCATAGTGTATACATAGTCATCGAATGAAGTGTAACTTCGAATACATACCGTCTCTCCGCAACTTGTATGCGTCGCCTCTCCCGAATGTCTGGGTTTCTAGAACATAGATATATTATATTTAACAAGTGAGGGTTCAAGGAGAAAAAGTACCTGGCGTAGTGCGCGGCCTGCGATCGGCGGTGATTTGCAGCCTTTTCCTCCTGCGATAGCCTGTACATGTGAGTAGCTGAAGTTTATACAAGCTAGAATATGTTATTTACGTTGGGCGGTACCGTTTGGATGCGTCGACATTTATCTGGCAAGAGGTTTTGCGTTTCGGCATAAAAGTCGGAGGAAACCAACTAGATCATGTACAGTGTTTGTTAATGTGAACAGACACTTTTTGCTCAACTTCGTTTCCTCCGACACTCAGATATATAAACCCATATATTTTTTAACTTGGCTAGGGATTTCGAGCTTTTTCCAATGGCAGAGAAGTAATTTCGTTTGATCCTGCCTGAGTTCTCTTCCGATCTTCGTGTTCCTGATTTTGAACCTACCACATATTGCACCATTTGCACTTTTCAAGCATTCGGCTACTAATTCTGAGTCGATTGGTCAACACATATCCGTATTTTAACGAACTGCAACCTGGGAAGTTAAGTAAATGTGTGTTCCTGATAACCGCACTAATGTGGTCCCGTCTCGATAGATTTCGGTAGATGATGGAGGCAATAAGGTTGGCTCATATAATGGAAAAGATTTGCAGATTTTGTTGGGCGATCCATGGATTCTACATGGCGAACGAGACGACTCTTGCAGTTCCTGATCTCCCAAACAGGTCTGTGTGATTGTGTCACAAGCGTTACGCTCCCTCTTAAAGCCGACGTCCCATACGATAACTTTATTCTTTTTCTTTTCACACCACGCCCACAACACGCAAAAGGTCAGCCATCTCATCTGCCAGCAACTCCTGCACTACCCCACATGTAAACGAGCCGCAGAGCTGTGCGCTGGGTCTTACCATAGGCCCTATGGTGGCACTACGGCTTGTTTCCATGGGGGGTGGTGCAGGGGCCGCTGCAACGCGATTCTATTCTAATTGGCGCATTTAATCGCACTGATTTATGTCTACAGATACTCCGACTGAACCCAGGACCGCGTCATGGCCCGTCAAACGCGTAGTGGCACGCAGTTCTCCCCCTACGCGCTCGATTCTCTAACCAGGGACACACGCGTCTTCGAATGCATCGAGAGTAGGGTGGCCATCGATCCCCTCATTGAGGACGCGTTGGGTGCGGCGGATCGTTATTTCCAAGGCCTGGATGACGGTGTTATCATTGACGACGAAGACAGTGATCAGTGGGAGGACGCCTTTGACGTGATTTCCCTCGCACCCTCTCCATTATCTAGTGTCGCCTCATCACCGCTCTCATCCCCTCCTCATTCTCGCGCTGTTTCCCCATCTGCGTCTGCATCGTCACATTTGCGCCTGGCATCACCTCACTCACGCAAATCACGCTCTGTAACTCCCCTCTCTGACTCGCGTCCCATGACCCCAATGCTCATCGACCCGGCCGTCGGTGACGCTGATGTGGCGTCCCCCGCCCACGAGATTCACCGCCGCCGGCGGAATGAACAAGCAGCTGCACGCCGCCGAGAGAGACGCCGGCGCGCTGCCCCGCATACACCCTTCGAGCGCCGTCCGAACATGCACCGCTCTCAGACGCATCGCGAGGAGCCACCTGAAACAGTGAACGTCGATGCTGGGGATCTGCCGTCTTCGAGTGGGGGTGCATGGACAGGAAGGCGCTCAGGGAAGGGAAAGTGTCGTCCCTTCACCCTCCCCGAGTTGCTCGCAATGAAATGTAAAGTGATTTATTGGAATGGACGGTAAATATCCTTCCTCTATGCGCTTTTCTCCTACTGATCTTTATCTCAAGGGACCCCAAGCTTATTCTCGATGCTCGCGGCCGTATTGTGGCTATTTTAATAGGTCGGCCTGAGGATCCTGACTGGGACGAAGTGGTTGACGAGGCGGTGAGGGAGATGCATCGTGCCCGAAGGAAGGGCATGAGGCATCGCGTCTTCAAGTCGGCGCGCCCTTTGCACCGTCGCGGCCGGTTTAGTGTCCTTGCAGCGGGAGTCTCTTTTGGTGGCGGCCAAAAGGTATATATTTTTCACGTAGCTCTACGGAATGTCGCTGACTTGTGAATATGCGACCATTATGGTAGAGGCCCGGTAATTTGGTCAATAATCGCTTTGCACGTCGTCTTATTCAACGGCTCCTGAAGAACCAGAGTATTCGTAGATTTGCGGGTTTCCAATCCAGTGCGTAAGCGTTTCTAAATACGTCCGAATCAAAGTTCACATTCATCAGGCGCTTTGGCTACATATGCGCCTAAGCTTTACCGATACTACTGTCTGATTCTCAAAGCTCTTTTTGAGCAGGAACCCGGATTAATCCATAACTTCTCGAATTCAATTTTTCCAGTTGTCACATTCAACTGCGGCCCGGATACAGTTACCTTCGACCACAGGGACGGCTTGAATCTGAGCCATGGCCTTTGCGCCATCACATGTGGTGGCAATTTCGATCACACCCTAGGCGGTCACATTTACTTGAAGCAGCTGAAACTCGTGATTGAGTACCCGAGCGGTTCCTCTGTACTGATCCCCTCTGGATGCGTCAACCACGGCAATACTCCTCTCCAACCTGGCGAAACCCGAACCTCGATGACGCAGTATGCCGCGGGCGGCCTTTTTCGATGGGTCACTTACGGGTTTCAGTCCGCGAAGTCGCTGCTTTCCAAGAAGGGAGGGAAAGAGATCCGCGATCAGCATGATGGGGCCCCTGGATCACGCTGGGAGGAAGCATTGGATATGTTCTCCAAATATGACGACCTTGTGGCGGATCAGATTGCTGTCTTTGGAAGCGGATAAGTTTTTCATTGTATGATTTCAATTCAATTGTAATACAATGCATATTTTTTGTCCAACCATGGCTACAAATTCGCATTATTTGTGGAGGCTTTAAACAGAAGGTAAGATTAGCGGCAAATCTTGTCGAGCTGGGCAACCCAAACCGTCAGATCAGATCAACTTCTTGTCACATCTGTATGGGGCTCGGGAATATTAGCGTGCTCATCACCAGGGATAAAAGGTAGAGTACGTTTAACCCAACCTTACTAAACTCAATGTCTAGCGATCGTAGAAAACCTGTTTGCAGGCCAGAGAAGGCTATGAGTGACCTTGAAGAGAGGGAAATCAAGCGCGGTTCGTACCCCATTGTCAGTGCAGCCCATATATAATATATTGATTTTCTCCTGTCAGAGCTGATCATGAACATGCCCAGAACTGCCAAGCACGAGCGCTATCTCAACTGCTATATGCTTGTTAGAAGCCCGCGTGAACGGTCGCCCAATAATAAGCCCGACGATTATTACAAGCAGAGGATGGCAGAGTTGCTGACGAGGAAAGTTCGGGTGGACACACTCATGCGGCTTCGTCGGTCATCGTCTGCGCGATCTCGTGGTGGATTAAAGGTGCTGTCAAATGGCCGGATAATACTTAAGCCGGGTGTGTAAACTGATGAGGGCTATGCATAACTTTGACCATGTTTACCTCCTTCCAACCGAGTATCCTTGATGAAGATGTTGACTCCAGTCTCCAGCTATCCAATTTAGGTATTGTACACGCGGTGTCCGCGCGCCACCCATGCGAAACAAGTTCCGTGGCCACATGGCGCTGGTGCGCATCAAGTTCTGCGGTGCCACGAAAGCTGCCGAACAATGTTGGACCACATTGTTCGGCGGCTTTTGATCGATTACTACGGTTTCGTGTGGCCACACGGCGCTGGTGCGCATCAAGTTCCGCGGCGCCACGAAAGCCACCGAACAATGTGGACCACATTGTTCGGCGGCTTTCGATCGATTGCGACAGTTTCGGTAGCTGTTCACGATGCAGCATGGTCACCATTGATACATACGAGGCCGAGGTAGTTACCACATGCTCAGTTGGACCGATGTAATTTGTGTAGCTTTCCCACCAATGCAGACTCAAGCTGACAGTTCCTTTCTTCCGCGATCATGGCATCCACTGGCCATCCTCCTGGGGCAACAACAGTGAGGAGAAAGCGAAGGGAATCTGGTGCGTCGTATTTTATTCTAACTTGTCTGCGTGCTTTACATTGTTTCCATAAAGATCAGATGCAGAGCACTCGCACTGCCCCCAACCCTCCGGTAAACCAGGCACCGCTCAGAAGACGCCGTGTTCTCGCCCCTCGAAGCCCCTTGCATGCCATATCGTCGGACTTGTACCACCGTCAACACGCCCCTACGTCGAGAGCCCATGGGAGCATTCATGGAGGATCTCGATGCAAAGCCTCGCCGATTGGGGAGAGGAATGGCGGGCTGCTCCGGAGGTGCAGGTGCCCCAGACCCTGGATCCAGCACCGCCGGATTCTGCTACATTCCTATGAGTAAGCTGTCCAGCTTTTTTGGTACACAGATGTATGACTTGTCTCAGTGATGCGGTTTATCTCACCCGAGAGGATGGGGATGGCTCTATGGTCTATATGGGGGCCACAAAGTACGTATGACTACTTTGACTGGTGTATTTCTTTCTAATATCACTTTTTAGCAAAGTGATAGTTCCTCCGCCGTGTGCGTTCATATACCTTGGTCAAACCCATGGTGAACCGATCGAACAAGCTTGGGCCGCGCTACCGTGCCTTGGTGCTGCCAAGGAGATGGACCCCGGCCTGCGATACGAAACTCTGGACAACATTATCTCTGTCTGGCATGAGGCTCAAAGTCTGGAGCAAGGCGAATCGTATGTGATTTTATCTCTAATGTATCGTGATGCTTACTGCTCTTCCTTATAGTAATGACCGTCACCTGCGGCACCAGCAGCCGCCATTGGAAGAAGTTGATTAGGCATGGTACACACATCTTTTTGACATGCAAGGAGTAGATATATCTTCAATATATATGTTGTTAAAATTTGGCGCGTAGGAGATTGTGGGAAGCGCAACAGCCTGTTGCCGAACTCCAGATAGTACTGCGAGCAACTTCGTTCAGCCCTTCTAAGGATGGAGGGCCATCATCGTCATCGTCTAAGCTGAAGGTTGCGGTGTTTGTCCAGATACGCGCGCACCTAAACGCCCGTGAACCAAGAAGATCAGCAATAATAGAAGGCGGTAAAGAGACGCACAAGAGGTAGTAAAAATCATAGAATGGCCGTTCACCGGTCTGAATATCGCAGTCCGGGCCAAAAAGACGGCCAGTATCTGGCTGAGAGTTAGCTGTGAAAGAGGGAGTGGAAACGCGACATACAAGTGTTGAGCATGATGACCGTATCAGTTTAGTCGCGATTAGATGGGATCAGATGTTAACGACATTGATGTGTAACAACAGCAAATGTTGTTCTTGGTACATGGCACCATAGACACTTAGCGTCGGTCTCCTGCGACGCCGAGCGGCCATCGACTACGTCTTATGTCTCTGTGATACCCCACCCAAACTCGATGGCTAAACGCAAGCACCAAACACACTACGATATTCCACCAGACTCTGAGGAGGAGGATGAGCCATCCCCAGAGCGCCGCGCGCCGTCGGCGACTGGTGGCCGCATCATGCTCGAGACAACCTCCACCAAGGGGAATGGCAAGCTCCGTCGTGCCGCCGCGCTGGTCAATGTTCCCTCCTCGCCAACCAAAGGGGGACGGATGCCGCACAAGCCCTCTCAGCTCAGACCTGATGAGCGCAGAGAACCTGAGACAGAGCCGCTCTTTGATCTGTTCGAGTCCCAGCCGCATCCCAACCCATCCGATAGCGACACCTCCGATTCGGACCACGACGACGACGATGACGAGGAAGGGGGGCGGGCTTTGCGTGATTCGGTACGTGGCTCAGGCTGAGCACCCGTAATTGAGCTGATACATCATAGGACCGTCCTTTACATATATGGGCCACCGAGTTTGTTGATGTCTTCTTGAATACGATGCTGAGTTTGGAGGGGCGTGGCGATCATCGTGCCTACTCAGTGTGCCCTGTTTGTGCTATCGATAAAGCGCAGTATCGTTGTGTCGAATGTATGGCTGGTGGCCAGCTCATATGCAAGACGTGTCTTCTGGAGGGACATCGTAAGCAACCACTACATCGCATCAGGGTATGTTTCATCGATAACTATTGAGAAATGTTACTCAAGACCAGCAGTTGTGGACGGGCGACAGGTTTACTCGGACGACACTCAAGGATCTTGGTCTGCGAATCCAGCTGGGTCATTGGCACAGCCGCGACCGCAGATGCCCTGTCCCCGAGCGGACACCCGGTGATTCGTTTGTCATCATCGATAACCACGCAATCCATCAAGTTGCGCTGGACTACTGTGGTTGCGGTGCAGGGGGCTCACGTCCAGTACAATTACTTCGGGCAGAGCTATTCCCAGCCACGACCAACTTCCCGCGAACCGCGGCTACGTTCAATGTCCTTCGGCACTTCCAGCTTCAGTCATATGAATCGAAGTGTTCAACTTACGAGTTTTACCAAGGCCTTGCTCGGGCGACGGATAACACGGGGCTGAAGCCTGCCAAGGTAAGTCTATCGCGTTAGAAAGGAGGGACTGTCCGCTGAGATCGTTTGGATAGAATCGTTACCATGCGTTCAGGCGGATGACCAGGGAGTGGCAGCACCTCGAGATGCTGAAGCGTGCAGGGCGGGGCCATGACCCGCTTGGCTCTAAGGCAACCCAGCAGGGTGAATGTGCATTACTATGCCCGGCGTGCCCACAGCCCGGTAAGAATCTTCCGCCGGACTGGGAAAATGTCCCTGACGACAAAAAGTGAGTCGCCGAGTCTCTGTTATGGACTCATTTCTGATGCTATACCATACAGATTTCTATACGCGCTATTTCTTGCCATGGACGCCAACTTTCGCCTGAAGCGGAAGGATGTGTCAAGTGAAGAGAAGGATCCCGGATTGGGACCCGGTTGGGCCTTCTACTGCGAGGTCAAGGCATACATGGTGCACCTGGCAGAGCACTGGAATGAGCCACAAGAGGTACACATACCTGTCCGGTGATCCTTACTTTGGCTGAGCAACAAACAGAGAAGTCACTGTGTGGCGCATGACGCAGTCGATAAGCCTGACAAGGAGGTCCGCGGAACCGTCTCATCTGGCATTGGCGCTGTCGACTGCGCGCGTCACAACATGAAGCGACCATGTGCTGTCGGAGATCTCCAATTGGGGGAGCGGTACGTCCGATTTTCGTCGCCAAGCAATCTGCTGCTGATCTCTCATTCAGATATATTAATATGGACTACATGTTCTTTGTCAGTTTAGTTGGGACCAAGCTACAGCGCTTTTACGTGTCATACGACATTGCGTGCCAGTGGCACATTAATATCTGGAAGCGTATGGAAAAATACGACCCCCAGATTCGATTCCTTCCTGGGGGCAAGTTCATCACGTTCCTTGTCCCAAAGTTCCATCTGCCCGCCCACATTGAAGCCTGCAACCTCCTCTTCTCCTTCAACCTGACGCGCGATGTGGGACAGACTGACGGAGAAGCTCCAGAGCGTGGTTGGGCGAACTCGAACCCTCTCGGGACCAGCACGAAGGAGATGGGCCCGGGCGCTCGCCGCGATACGCTGGACAACCATTTTAACGACTGGAATCACAAGAAGATATCGGGTTGGGTGAGTGACATAACAGAGCGGAATCAAGATTGGATACTGACATTTTGCAGGACGCATGCTGCAGAAGAAAACCGAGAACGCGGTACCGCAAATGGTGGGGACTAAGGTCGCGCTGGACGACATGCTGGACTCGTTGCCAGCGGACACTGTGAAGAAGTGGACGGCAATGGCGGAGGCATGGGAGGCGGACCCTACCAACCCCAACCCCTTCGAAACGCTGAAGAAAGATCAGCATCTGGCGCAGGTACGGAGGGAATTGGCGGAGGAGGCAGCGTCCCGCGAGTTGGCAGGAACCGAGGACGAGGGTGCAGTGCGCGTCGATATGCATATCTCGGAGATGATCTCGATGGGTATCCAACTCGAGGAGCAGCAGTGAGCTTGTCGATCATGCTAGTGGTATTGTGGTGACATCCTGTTTCTAGACGGCAGCTGGGTTTCGACGTAGCTGCGACTGGTCTCCACCCCACCACTGACCAACGCAGGACAATGGTCGAGCGAACGAGCAAATTGCGCCGTAAGATCCTCGCTTGGATGGAGGTACAAATACAGTTCTTCCCCCATGTCGCCCGACTCCGCCAGCTCGAAGATATTGCCCGCATGCGGGCCGCTGAGACGCAGGCCGTACCCGGTATCAAGGTCCAGGAGATGGCCTTGTGGATGCCATCTGCAATGATGAAGATGCCTCGACTAAATGCAGACGAGGTTCATTGCAAGAACGATGTCTTGGCGATCGAGTACCGTCTCCGAGTCGGTCAGGCGCACGAAGCGCTACACGAGATCCGCCGACAGCTGCTGGTGCGGACGCACTTGTACAAGCAGAAGGATACCAACGCCCGGGGCGTGCGGGCCAATATGCGCTCGCAATCCAAGATTGAGGCGCTGAACGACCGAATTCGGCGGGCCGTGGCGCAGTATCGTGCGGCAAGGCGGGCACTTGTAGTTCTGGGACGGGTTCTGGAGAAGACAGACTGGGAGAAGCCGCTGAAGCCGCTGATGGAGGACGACGTGAGGGGGATGCCGCGCGCACGTTTCTCAGACCCAGAGAGACAGAAGAGCAAGGGCAAGGGTCGAAAGACGAAGAGGCGGAAGAAAGTCGCCGAGCGCCCCGTATCGTGGATATGGATTGTACAAGGTGCCGCAGTGGTGGAGGGGGAAGCACCGGCCATGAATGAAGGTAAGGACTAATCTGATATACTGCTTCTGGTGCTCACCCCTTGAGTAGCGCTTCGTATTGAGTGGGCGAAGGCGCGAGCGCGGTCCATGCGCTGGTCGGAGGAGGTCGATCTCCTCGAGGAGGAGATGAGGCGCGTGCTGCAGTTTTTGACGTGGCGCTCCGGGTGGTGGGTAAGCCAGGCTGAGAGACGACGAGATGTCGTGGACGATGCGCAGCACGAGGGTGACCGGGCGTACGCGTTGCGGCAGGCCGAGTTCCTGAAGCAGCTGTGTGAGAGCTTTGCGACAAAGTGGGCGCACCTGCCGGCGCTAATCTCGAGGGTAGGGCACGTAGGACGGGAGGCGAACGCGATGCGGAAGGCAGCGGAGAGGCAGGAGGCGAAGAGGTGGATGATAGCGCCAGTAGCGAGGAGGACGGACCAATCCCCGAAAGCTCGACAAGGGCTGTGGACCCAAGCTATGTCGATTAGATTTACGCGTATCATTGATACATCAGGAGACTCGGACCATATGTATTTTATGTATTTTTTTCGTGTATTTTAGGTACTTTTTTGTGCTCATCGACGTCGACGACGTCGAGCATCGCTCGACGTCGTGATAAAATACAGAAGCTGAAGGCAAACAGGAACATACATGTGGTCATCATACTACGCAGCGAGGACGCCGGCGCGAACGCTGTCTACTGCATTGGGGTGGACCGCTATGGTGAAGTATCAAAACAGAAACCTGGTGAGGCTTTTCCTTATAACATTGCACTATTGAGTTTAGAGGCGGCTGATACATCCACCCCCCAGACTGTGTGCTTCTCCTTGGTCCGCGTCTCCTTCAGTCGCATCCCCGCAACAACATCTGGGCGCTCGTGTGTATCATTGGCAACTCCTGCGGCCTCTGAAGGCTCGTGGCTGGGACCGTCAGCTGGCGTAGCATGCACGATCCGAGGAGTATCATCGCCACGTGGAATTGTCGGTCTCGATTCCCGAGCTGGCAAGGCAGCGCCACGAACACCGAGCACCAGACCTCCATTGGCGTAATTTCCTCCTCGCTGTCGGATGCTGCAGCTGTATGGATCCCAGGGATTGGAGTAGTATGGAGGGAAATGGTTTCGGCACAAATCAAGGAAAAACCGCAAATCGGTAAGTG